>JAFJYG010000247.1:0-61820 GCA_017366145.1 Cadophora sp. M221 | reverse complement strand
CCCCCAACCCCTCTAGATCTCACAGTACTAAAACTGTGACTTCTCCCATGCCCATTGCCATTCCTATACCCAAGACTCACACCCGCTGGTACACTCGCACTAAAGCTCTGTCTCCGGCCAACAACATTCCCTTTCACCCCTGCACCAGCACCACCAACCTGACCCAAACTATCCCCCCTCCCATGCAACGGCCTTCTCAACTCCGGCAAAGCCCTTGCCCTCCTCTCTTCCTCTTTCTCCTCAAAGACAAAAGCATCAGCATCCCACTCCACCATGTCACCATGTCCCTTTCCTCCCTTATTAGATATCCCCCCCTTCTCTCCCTTACCTCTCATAGACCCTAATCTCTTTCCACCTCTCGTATACCAACAACTCAGAGGTAGAAGGACGAATGCGAAGAACGCGCCTTCTTTGATAGACTTCCCACGCGAGCGTCGTGTGGGTTTTGGCTGGGGTTTAGAGGTGTAGTTTAGCGAGCTAGAGGATGTGGATGAGGTTGTTGTGGGTGAGTATGTTGGGAGACGGTTGGAGGGGTGGATGTCTCCTGGTTTGAGGATTGAGCGGGGGGTTGTTGGGGCTGTAAGGGCGGGTGCTGGTGCTGGTAGGAGTTTGGCTGATGATGAGACCGAGGCTGATGTTGGTGTTGATCTTGGGTTGGCAGTGAGAGGTATTGGTGTAGATGTTGATGGAGTCGTAGGTGCGGGTGTAGGTAACGGATGTGAATAGTTCTGTGTCAGTGTCGGGGTGGGTTTCCATAATCCTGAAGCCGTGAGATGGACAGGCCGTGGTGCGAGTGCTGCTGTGGATGTTGAGGATGTGGGGGAGGGTGGTGCGGTGTTGACTGCTGGTTGGAAAGGAGGTTGTGCTACGGCTGCCATTTTGTTGGTGGTATTCCTTGTCGCCCTTTTCTTCTTGTGTATTTCCCGTTTTCAGGTCTGCGTTTGATCTCTGATACTCGAGTTGATGGAAGATATACTCTCGCCTAAATCCGTTGTCGTTCTCGTCGTGTTCCTGAACAGTCTTTTCCTATGTTCTTCTTCTAAACCACCGACAGTCCACGAGAGACAGATTTTGTTCAGATGATTCGCCCCTTCTCCTCTTGATATTTTCTTTCCTCGGCTAAAATTCCTTCAGCTAGAAGATCCATTCAAACATTCAACTATATCAACAATCGAAAATTTCGACCCTGTTAGAAAGACAGAAAAGAGACTTCTTATACCTATACCGCCCCTCCACTAACGCCAATCAACCCCTCCTCGCCTGCCCCTCACTCTGATGTCGTAGTCGTATCACACCTCATCATCATCCACCTACATACAGTACAGCAGCATATCCACCCCCATCAGCCACCCCCTCCAAACAAGGAGGACCCCTCCTCCGTCCTAACCCAACCCACATCGGAAGTCTTCAACCATCCTCATGCCAACCTCACAACCAAAATTCATGAAAATAACACAGCCTCCATCTCAAAGATACTACAGCGCAGGTGGGAGATGACATCACCGTTTCAAAAAACCGCAGATCCGGGGTCCTGTCTCACCAAGTTCTCGCTACGACCTCCCTGCCTCACCACGGACATTATCCACAGAATAGACTTCGAACCTCTCCTTTCCCAATCACTCACTCAATCAATCTTTCTCCCTCCTATTCTCTGTTCTTGTGAAAGTGAGAGGTGGAGCGATGGCGATACACCGTTTGGTATGTGTCGATCGTGCTGGGCTTACAGTAGGATGAGATTCCGAGGCTCAAGGATAGGAATGGAAGTTCCTCTGATGATCGTCTCATGTCTACAGTAGTCTCTAAACCAGACTCACCGATTCTTCGGGTGATGGGAAGGTCCTAGTTGAGGCTCTCTCCCCCTCTCACTCTCTCTCTCTCTCTCCGCGTACTAGCACTGCACTGCATCGCTCATCCAAAAGTTCAGATGCATTGCCGTATCACACTTGCTTAAAAGATAAAAAAAACTTTCCCAGATACCGGAGTACAAAGTAGAATGCCATTTTCTCCTTATCTTTTTTTTTTTGGTGGCAAATGAACTCCATCTTCCTTTCTCTTTGGTTCCCAAAACAGAGTTAAGTTGACGATATCGTTGCGAATCGTCATCTTATCAATCGTCACTTGACTGATGCCAACAACCCACCCAGCAAGACTCAGTTCAAATCTCCAACCGCAACCGTAGATTCACTCACTGAATTTCCCCATCCCACTAACGGCGATGGCGCAATCCCCTTCATCTGATCTACCCATCTCATCCCTGGATTCCCTTCTCACAGACGGGGAATATTGACGTGTCACTTACCTACCCCATCAATAATATCACCATTAAGCCTCCTCACCTCCCCTATCCACTTTTTACATCCAACCTCCTCCTCTGGAAAAAATGACAATTGCGGTGAAAAACAATTGATCACCTATTACCAGAACTCCCCAAAAAATATCTAAATCTGCAAAAAATATTTCCAATATCCATCGACCGTCAAACAAACCACCACAAACATAAACACAAAAACACTCACACTCTCGCTTCCCCACACTTGACCGCACTGTACAACATCATGCAAAAACACAAATCTAAAGGAACCGGTTTACGCGCTCACTCATACGACATACAGTAGGCGAAATGAGGAATTCTCATGCGTGCATGCATGCAACGTCCGAATCCGAGTCCGCCGTCAAAAACCGCCACTTTCATAGAAGGGATACACCCTGCCCTCGCTTCATATTGATGTATGACTTGGCAACGGCGAGCGAGCGAGCTAGGAACATCGCTATAACAGACGGGGGGATATAGATTGGAAGATTGGAAAAAAAAGAAAAAAGGTACCGTGGAATTAAGGTAGAGAGGAAGGGAATCCCATATCCCATGCGCGACTAGCGCTTTTTTTTCCACGATATGCTGTGCTACGAACACCGCACCCTCACAAGTTCCAAAATCCGCCAGGAATAGAAGGAAAAGAACATCAAAATAAGGAAAGCAAGCAAAAATAGGGTGGTCACCTCGATCAATTCATCAACCCGATCGATAAACCGATCTTCCGAACTTCCCCAAAAATCCCTATCCTTAGTCTACCATACATTCAATGGACAGTATAGTGTTATATTATGTTATGTTTACCACTACACCGCGCTGTACACATAAATCTAAAGTACAGTAGTAACATTACAGTATAGAGAAGTGCAAAGTGCAAAGGGGATGGGAAAAGGAACATCCCCACCACGAGGTTCAAACAACAGACAAACCCCCAATTCCCTTCCTTCTCGAGGAAAAAAAAGCCCAAGGAGGATATGTGATGTAAGACTAGAGACAGCGAAGAGGAAAACGCTGTGCTTGCTTACTCGAATTCTGGGTTTGTGCCCACAGCCAAACTAACTGGTTGGGTTGGGGTTGAGCGACATTGAATTTTGTTTTTCTCAGGGTGTAAGGAAACTTAATTAAGATGTACTGTACTGTACTGTACTGAACCAGAATTTGATGCAGGAGTTGCGGTGAGGTGGTATTTATTGGACTGTACGGAAATTGTTCCTTCATTGACATCGTCCGTCGATCAGTGGATGAGATGAGATGAGACGACAAGAGTAGGAAGTTAAAATGGAATGGGAAATTAAAACCCCTACTTCGACAGCCCCATCGGCGAAGGGGAATGACAAAACTTGACAGCTAGCAGACTGCTTCGTGCCGTGCGACATTTAATATTCTGCTTCACTTGAAGCTCCGGTCGTCAACGGCGAGGGAGATAAATGGATGGTGGCTAGGGTGGGAAAAAGGATATCTATAGTAGGTTCCACACAACAAGACAAGAGAGAAGATCCGAGACACGATAAAAAGAAAGTAATGCAATATGATTCATTCATCCCAACATATATTCTTTCTTTCCCACACATTTCTCCTCATCATGTCAAACATGCAAGCTGATGTAATGACCACCACAATACGTGGCCAAAAAGATGATCGATCACGTCGCAGAGATGACAACGACGCAATCGTATCGATCATGTGCCACTGGTGCCCAAGACGAACGCCGATTAGATTCCCAATCCTTCCTTTCCCATTCCCTTTCCCATTCCTTCCCTTGCATTCATTTCCCTGATCCGTGTCCCTGGATGCCGAATTATACGCCGAAGTGGTACGCTGAAACGTAATACTGTTTTGTTGTTCCCGTGGTCGGGGATTTGTGTCTACTGTGTGACTACACACATGGTTGTAGGCGTTCTGGAAGGCGGTGGTCGTTCCATGGTTTTGGAGCTATCGTTCATCGACAGCCGGGAGTAGGTGACAACCGAGCGGGACTTCTTTCAGTCGTGAACTTGGCCTGCCTTCAGCTAGTGCTGGTAACCTTTCGACTCGACGGTTTCATCGATATGTCATGTCACCACCGCCTCCAACCATGTCTACACTTCCACCACTGTTTGCTCTTTGTAGATGCCGAAATTGGTCCGGCACACTCCGCGGTATTTGCATACCGAAATTGCTACCACTGTTTTGCCGTAAGGGTGGTCGTCTCACCGGATCCATCCCATTCGCCATCATTGGTTGTCTGTGTTGGCTTAGCAATCCCATGGTCCCCTCAAATTCCCGCTTGAAGTCTAGAGGCCTTCCACCGCCACCCACGCCCTCTCCAAAATTGCCTGTGTGATTATGGACGCCCACATTATTTCCTATCCTAGGCGCGTTCATGTCCGGAAAGCCTCCATACTCTCCCAGGCCAGCGTATTCCATAGGGCTTTGAATGACCGAAGGGCTTGTGAAGGAGGTGCTATCACTGTTTTCGTTGATGGGCGAACCTAGCTCCTCGATTCTCCTGTCGTATTGCGGCATGCCGGCGATGGAATTTCCGTTGAAATCAGTATCCGGCTCCATCTTGAACTCGCCTCCGCTGGTGCCATTTCCATTGTAACCTGGGAAATTTGATGCAACGCCAATACCAGCATTACCGAAACCATCAAAGATATCAACATCAGCACACATATTTGCTGGTGTGTCTGGTACGGTTTGAAGCATTGGATTGACAAGCTTTGGTAGGACATCATTGACCTTGGCGAGCAGGAGAGGAAGGAAACGATGGTCGCCATTGCGTAGAACGGAAAGAAGGGTCATGAAGTCATGGAGATAGTCACGGGGTCCAAGTTGGAAGGGGTCCGGGTTTGGTGGAAGAAGGGAGAGCACATCAGTTAGAGAGCAAGCGACATCAAAGAGTTTCTCAATCTATGCATGTCAGTAACGATACAAGAAACTAGGAGGTCCTACATACAAGTCCGATGCCATGAACCTCCATGCTCTGCTGGGAGAATTGTGAAGTCATTCCGACTAGATCCCGAGCGATGTCAACCGGATATTGGAAGGTCATGCTTGGATCGCCATTGCCAGAACTTAAGCATCCATTTTGAATGCTCAATTGCCAAACCATGGTTCGTAACCATTGCTGACTGGTCCTGAGATCAGCGGTCTGGTTCTCTGTAGAGTTGAGATACGTAGGTAGAGCATCGTTCAGTTGCTTCTGAAGAGCAGATAAATACGCTGGAGAGCAGTCTGTTCTGGTCTTGTTCCACAGCGCAACGAATGCTTCATCAAAGGGTCGGAATAGATTGACAAGGTGGATGAATCCGTTCAAGTGGTGAGCCTGTGCATCGGTTGGATCATCGGTCGGCGTGGGAAGGGTGATGGTCGCTTGTAATGAAAGAGGTCGGTGGCGCTGTAGTGCATACGCTCTGTTTTCGGGTTAGAATGGAGTTGAACCTTGAGGACTGTTGGTCTTACCTTTCTGTGACGAAGAGAAGCCAGTAAAGTCTTCGTCTTCTTGAAGATTCAACGACATCAAACTGCACATATGTGTCTTCCTTCTGCATATTCAAGATATGTGCCAAAGTCGTCGCCTCTCTCAGATGGAACCAAGCCTTATTGTGCAGATCCAGACCAAAATAACACCCAAACAAGAAGAAACTGGTGACCAGACTATTCAACGTCGGGGTTTCGAGATGGTCGTAAGATTTCCGGACTCTCAACGTCTCTTCCATCAACAAGTTCCCCGATATGAGGTTGGCACCGGGTAGACTGTCGAGGCCGAGGGGGTCGCCTGGTATGCCCATTCCTGGTTGAATCATCATGAAGGCGCATAACGATGTCAACAGGCAGTATGTGTCGACGTTCTGGTCCGCGTACATCGCTTGTTGTTCGAGTCGTTCACGGTGTAGAATGGGGAGGGTGGGATACATATTCGCGAAGAAAAATTCGATACATTCCTTAATCATGTCGTTCGTGAGGAGACCAGGAGTAGGAGTGAGTGTCGGACTACATGGCGGACTACTGATTCCATTCAGACGGTTCGCTACTTTCGAGGAGAGGGTGCTCTGTCGTTGTGTTTCTCGTAGTTCGCTGATGACCTTCGCTCGCGACCCCTTGGGCCCCTTCTTCTGCGGGATGGCGTGGTAGGTACATGATAACTGGGCTGAGGAACAATTGCGACACGGATTGATGCCATCACACTTGACTTTTCGACGATGGCATGCGTCGCAAGCCCGCTTGACCGAGGAAGACATGGCGGGCGATGGGTAAGGAGGGTGAAGAATCGTCGCGGTTGGACCCGGAGGCACGATCGACTTGACTCGACTCGACTCGACGGAACGTTGTATGCTAGTAGTTCAACACGATAGCGACGACGTAGAAGCGGTCCTCTATCGATTAAAGGTTGATCTGCTTCAACGGTGTTGTCTTGAGTATGGGGTAGTAGTGGAGTGGGTGATGGTGTTCAGCGTGGAGACTGGAGTAGTTATTCGGTCCGTATATGAAGGAATGGCGGAGACGGGACGCTCATTTCCAGAAGTGCGGGGGTCGAGGAATAGGAGTGAGCAGGCCTGTGTTATTGGACCACCAGTGCCAGGGACGGGCGCAGAGATGTTTCGGGAGGGGACGAAGCGATGCGAGGGGACAAGAAAAGGGAGGATATAATGTTTAAGGGTAGTTAGTGGTGTTGTGGGTAAGTGAGGAGATTTGATGGAAGTGGTTGTAGAGAAATGTGGATCGAGACGAGTTGGGTGATGGATGTGGATGTGGATGGGGAGGGAAGAGGACCCAGGGCGAAGGGAGGGCGAGAAGAGTGAGGGATGGGATGGGCACCACCGGTCTTTGAAGATTCGCCAAGAGAGCAGCAAGTGTGCCTGACCAGGCCAGCGGACGAGGGAGGAGGAGATGGAAGAGGGCGACGACGGGAGGACAGGACGAGGCGATTTCCAGTTTGGAGTTAGAGCACTCTTGAGCTGACCAACTGGCCACTGACAGCGAGGGCTGAGCCACCAGTCCGTTATTACATTATTACATTACAGCCATCCATCAGCAACAACGAAAACAATAGTAATTAATCATGAAGCAATAGCAGCGAATCAGACCAAGGAAGTGCGGGTGCGTTGAGTTACGGTGCCTAGGTACACTCAAACTCGATGTATTTATTTACTTGACAATATAATTCCAATCTCTCGGTACAGACGGACATATTTAGGTCCCTGAAAGTGACAAGTACCTTTCCCTTTAACCTTCTAGGGCTCCAGAACCACGGATGGACGGTAACTGGCGGGAACACCAACCAGCCTGGTGCCAGCATTGATCGAACCACGGAACGAGGACGAACCAGTCGATCATGGAACAATCGTAGAACACTAATGATTCAACTGGGTGCCATACAGCCGACACAATGATTCAAAACACCACCAGACTTTAAATAGAGTGAGTGACGTTTAGAGAGCCGACGATGGAAAGATATACACTGGAAACCAGAATAACTGAAGCAATCGGATCCTCGATAATTCCCACGGTATTGAAACCCGGCAGTCGATTTTCCCAGGTAAGGTACGTACTATGCTGTACTATACTGTCTGTACTTATTAATACTGTATGGAGTGCAATAAACAATGATTGGGATGATCTGGGCCAACAACACCCACCACCTACATCCGTCAAATTGTTCGATCTGGGAAATCGAGTCGCCTCGCCCTGTAAGGTAACGTAGCAGACGACTTGCACTGCACCGCCGGTTGTGTCAGCAGCCTCATCGAACAGACCTGGCTGAGGTGAGGGATGCTGGTTACTCGCTGCGGTACAACTCCAGCTTGCATTGACGATGCATTTCAGCCATCAGGTCGTGCGTCCCCTGTCCATACAAGTTCTTCGTAACAGGCGTAACTTCGTAATGATGGTGATAGTAATAAGTGAAGAATCCCCCACCCCCCCCTTTAAATCCTCAAGACACTGGTGAGAAGAGATTCGCGATATCTGAAGGGCAATATGTTTCTATCCCAGGATACACCCGTGGTGGGTTCGAATCCACGGGATGGCGATTGCCTCCCTCACGACAAATCAACCACAATCCACCATCACTCGCTCAATTCCCACTCAGATCTCCCTCTTTTCTCGTCCTCTCTCTTCCATCAATCAGCCCTGTCTGCACGCAGCGAGTACCGTAATATACTGTCGGTAAGCAGCACAAGAACCAAGAACCGCGCCACCAGTAACTCTCCACTCCGCTCTTCTGCTCCTGCTTCTGTTTCTCCCTCGTATAACAGCTTGCTCACGACATGTACTCCTCGGTACCTGGTCCGCAGTGCGCAGCAGCAGAACAACGACCACAACCTACTGCAGAAATCAAAGGAATGCGTCTGCCTCTCTCTGCCACCGGCACTTGCCAGCCGGATGAGGGAGAGAAGTGAAAAAGGCTTGACCTCTGTCATCGTCCTCCACTCCCGATCCATCGTCAACACACCCGACCCCAGCCACCATCGCCAACGATTCGTGAAGTCCCCACTCTTCCCACCCCTCTAGCCAACCGGAGACGCCTTCCTTTCGATTTTCCACCTTACGCCCATTCGAGACAAAGTCGATCTGTAAGACTGAACGGACGCCCCGCAAAAAAGACTTGGCAATGGATTCGATTCCTTCTTCGAGTCTTCCATCATGCTTCTGGGGGAACAGCATGACAGGACGGGATGACAGGAATTATGGATATCCCGGCACTTTAAGTTTTTTCTTTCTCTTGTTGGAGAAGATCTTTCTTTTCTAAGTAGATCGCATCTCATCTCATCGGATCTCATCTCGTTCCTCCTGTCCATCAACTTAAAAAGCAAAAAGTGCAAACTAAGTAAGCTACACAGAAAAGGCAACGAGAAACTCTTACCGACACCCGCCTCACTCACCTGGATCTATCCCGTTGAGTTGAGCTGCAGTACCCATACATACCTAGGTACACACGCCCGTACAGTACGGCGCGTACGTACAGCACAGGCATTCCTTCCGGTACTTGGTGCAACGGTACTTCCTCCCTCACCGACCAGCCAGCTACGGTGTGATGGTTTGTACGAGGTACATGCAGGCTTGTACCTTTTCAGCTATCACTCCGCTGGATCAAGCAATTCCCATTCCTATGGGCATTATTTGTTCATTCCTTTCCTTGAAATGGTCTGGCATTCAATCAGCAGTTCACTTGCCACAGATGTCCGAATAACCGACGACCAAAGCTTATCCTCCCCGACTACCACTCCTCATCCATCCTGCTGTTGGAGGGAGGTACTACTAGCGCGCTCCCTGCTTACACATCAACGAGCACACCATCTTCATCTGTCCACGATGATATGGAATCAAAGACGTCAGGCCATAAAAGGTCCCAATCGGAGTGTAACAACCTCCCCCTCGACGTCCTATCTCTTCACTCCATCTTCACGATCTAGTCATGTGACCACACACATGCACCAGGGCATCATGCATGGCCCGTCCTAATGCGGGCAAGTGTCCATGTTTTGACGACAGACGACAGGGGCAGAGCAGAGAAGGACCGATGTCACCAGCATGAAAGTGCGGAGATGATGCTGAAAGTGTGGAGGTGCACGGTGACGAGGCATGATTTGGCTTTGCGCTTGTCCTTTAGTTTGATAAGTCTGGGGAAGTGAAGGGCGAAGATTGGAGAGGTTGCAGGTGGGCCGTTGAAGCAGGTATTTTGGATCTGTCAAACTGAACTGTCAAAGATGGCTGGGTCTTGCGGTCTGTATTCATATGCATCTCAAGCGAGATGGCATATCGTATACGCGGCCTGGATAATGAGTGGGATACATGTCGTTTGGTCTCTGAATTTATTTTGCTTCTCGTTCATTTGTATTGCATTTCTCACTTTCAAGCATACTGACCGAGTCTTCCGGACCCAGCAAAATGTCAGTCCACGCTCTAAACGCGGCTCTCAAGTTATCCCAGTCCCAAAACTCCACCTACCAAGTCACTCCGCATTCGACTCCTGTGGGGAAACCTTCAACTGGATGTTCTCCGCTGTCAAAAAAATACCTGCAGCACACCTTGACCATACATGCCAGTACTTTCTGCACATGGCCATAGCATCCACAATACAACCGAGAACCATCCCATCCTACATCTCCAACCCCAACCCCAACCACCTCGGCCTCTTCTTCCGAACTGACCACACGCTCCCCAGAAGCGAAGACAAAATCAGGATCCAGAAACCTTATCCCATAAGGTACCTCTACCAAGGATATTTCATTCCCATAAATGATCTCCACGTGGGGTACTGTACAGTACCAGACCATACAACCCCACCACATCCTGCATCTCCAACTTTAATCGCGCAAACAAACATCAGATATATGTCAACATCTCCCAACTCCTGCACCACCACCCAAACGGACCGATACCACCATGTGCCATTCCATTCGTGCCTGATCGACACCACCGGTTGCTTCCATGGCATCCGCAACTCGCTTGCTTCCCGTGTCCAGACTCCCGTCTTCCTTCCAAGGCTACAAGGAGAGAGATAGCTTCTCTGGAGTCCCATCTCGAAATGGAGATTCTAGGCTCATATCTAAGACCTTCCCTCTAGTCGTTATGATCACCAGAGCTTGTTCCTGCATCTTATCTTGATGGACAAGACACGGGATGAAGGGGGAGGGAGGTTTGAAGACGGGCCTTCTATTTCGCCGTATGCAAGAAGAAGGAACAGCAGATAGATAGATGTATTAACACCCTCAAATGTGCGCAGTGCCGCGTTTCGCTTGCTTTTTCAATAGTCTTCTATCTCTTCCAACTGTCTTGTCCGGTATACCGTGAGGGTGGATATCAAAGAGGGGGTTTGAGGCGCCGCTGGATGGCTAGGCAATAGCCAAGTGATTCGATGACGGCTGAGAGACTCGGAAGGGTCTTGCATCGCTGATCTTATATCATCATTAATACACCAAGAGAGACTTTCCCCACGAGTAGATTGAAATGATGTGGTTCCGTTTTGTCGACGAAGGGATGTCTAACAACTGGATATCTATCTTTCGGCCAGACTCGGACTCGGAAGATATTCTCTGTCTGGTCAACATCTCCCTCGGGAGAATCTCCTTCGTCGACCACCAGATGGGCCAGAGAAAGCTTCCTTGCGAAGCTAGGTCAAGTCAACAGTTTTCATCATCTGCATTTCCCACCCTTCAAATCTCATAGCCAAAGCAGAAATCTTACCTCCCTCATGCCTCGCAGACCAGTCGACCTACAGGGAAGTTCTCATGCTCTTTGTCTTTCAACCATCAGACCAAGGTGCGATATGTCCGCTCCCATTGGTTTTTCTTCTTCTTCACGAGAACCCCTTCCACCTCCCCTCTTTCACAGCCAACAGACTTCAATAGAATATCTCCTCTCTGATTCAATATCATCAAGTCGATTTTTATACCGTTTCCACCTTCCGCCTTGTCATCCAGACACTGATTCCGCAGCCGAACTATCTCCTGTTCCTGCGATTCACCTCTCCGTGTCCATTTGCCCAAGGCTGTAGACTCATTCAGATATCCAGAATGTTTCGCTCACAATTGCCACAAACCCACACCACTACCTCGACCGGAACCGCACATCGTGAAACCAGCACGTCGGCAGATATCCTCTCTTGATTGCAAATGCACGTCCCGCAGCCTGATGGTGGTATTTTCCCGAGTTCGTGGCTCTTTCGTTTGCGAATCGCTTTCGAATGATACTGGATGATTGTGGATTTCTGTCGATCCATCATCTTCCTCTTCGCGCTGCGCCTGATCATAGGAGAGGCACAACAGAGTCGTAAGATGACGATGTCTCCCTCCTCTCTCTCGAGGGGCAATATTCGACGGCACGGTATCAAACAGCGGTTATGTAGGTAGCTTTCACGAATCGTCGTCTCTTGCCCTGGTGGTTCGAGGGGTTCGGTTCCAGGGAAAGAAGAATCGCATCGAGGTATTCAACCCATCCACCCCGCTATACCAACCACTACCGCAAACAACACAACCCCCTAACAGCATCATAATCAACGGAAAGAACGGAAGCTTATCTCTTGAAAATTTGCTCGTACATCAATATCTCGGACTCGCAATTCGCAATTCGCAATTCGGAAACAGAGTCGCATTTCCGAGTTATGCTATGCGAATACGAAAGAGAAAAAAAGCACACACCAAAATATCCTTACATCCATCCCCCTCTATTCCAACCTCCCTCCCATCATGTCCTATCCTATACTATACACTAGACACCCAAAGTTCCCAGTAAGCATCCACCATCCATCACCTAGAATCATCCCGATCTTCCGACTAGTTCAAGTTCTCGTGGTCTGATTTTTTGTCATGAGAATGTAATGTACGTATTGTATGTTGATGAATGTGCCTCGTCTCGTCGTATATCTACTAATGTGGAAGAAAGAAGGCATAGCCACGCTCTGAGCCGCAACAATCATGCATTTTACCATTTCACTTCGCGGGCCAAGAGTAAGACTAAGACTTTCGGTCTCGGCCGAGACGATTACCTACGTGCCGAATACCCATTCCTAAAAAAAAACATCATAAAAGTTAAACCCCATTCTCAAAGAAGAAAAATCCTAATAAACGTACTATATGGTCGATAACGTACTATCGAGAAGAATAGAACAGAATATAACCGCCAATCCCAAAGATAATCGATCCCAAATCATCGGAAAATCTAAATCAAAAGTACGACATAATCCGAGTTTCCCCCAAAAATAACCCACCGTACCCACAATCAGAGCATTCATTAATTCGTACACCGCACCCTCTTATTCGTCTATTCATTCCCCCACCCCCATAAAAACATGTACACTCCATCCGAGAGCCCAGCCCGGCCCAGCCCCTGAAGTACCTTGCGGCACAGGCACAAGCACATCCACACACGCTTCGTACACAGCGTCTTCTCATTAGCCAAACAAGCGAGGATGGATCTTCAAAACAGACTGTCTATTATTGGCTCTCATTAGACCTCCTGGAAAGAGGAGAGTGGGTGGGATGGCTGCTTCTAGCTAACACAATGACTGACTAGGTACTGCACTGTAACTTAACTGCAACTGAATGGTAAACGCGGACTTTCGATTCAACCGACCACTGGTAGACACGCAGTGCCCAGGGTTCGTAATTTCCCTGGGGGGGTTTAGACTCCGAAGGGAATGGGCTGTACGAGTTGGGCTCCCTCCACAGGCAGATTTTTGGGGGAGGGAGGTTATATCAATGGGACTTTGACCCTGAAGGAGGTGGAGGGAGGGGGTTATCTGATCTGGTCTGATCTGATTTATTGATAAGCCTTGCTTTCTCATCTTGCTTTTCGTCTTGTTTGAACTCTTTCACTTTACCTTTTCTTCTCTCATGTCTCGAGTCTCGAGTTCTTGAGTTCGCTATTTTGAGATTTTGTGATAAGAAGAGTTACGTTCCATTCTCCAGTTCTTGGTTTCTGACTTCTGGATTCTACTCTCCTCTACACACTGTCGTTCCCTCCTCAATACCATACCATACGATTCAAGATTCGAAGTCAGACACAACATCCTAACCAACACAATCAGTCCATCGCCCTTATTCACAATCGCCTCCCTCACTCACTCACTTACTCCTCCTCCCTATCACTCAACCACCCACCCTCACATCACCGCACCACCACACCACCACAATGCCCACCCTCCCCCTCTCCCTCCACGCAAGAGATATCCTCCACCACGCCTCCCACATCCAAAAACGCTCCGCCATAGGCGATTTCTTCAGTCTCCCCATGGTACTGGGTATGATCGTCCTCGCGTTCGTCGGGATCGGCGTTGCTGCTTTTGTCAAGATCTGGAGGGGTGATACGACGGGGAGGACTATGCCTTCTTAGTCAATTTGGGGTTTTTTCGTTGGAGGGGTTGAGATGGGATGGGATGAGACGAACGGCCTCTTATAGGGAGGAGTGGTGTTTGGTAGATGGATCGTTTGGATGGGTACTTGGCTATGTTGTGTTGTGTTGCGATGTGTTGTGGTGGATTCGTTACTTCAGCTCCTCCGGTCCCAAGGGTCAACGCTCGAACTCAACACTCGAACCCCCACATGCAAGCAGATCTTCCAAACAAAAACCTACGACTTCGACAACCAAATCGAATACAACTCCCGCTACTTCTCCACATCAACACCATCATCAAAAAGCCGAACCCTCGTATCGAGTATTCGTTCTCATCAAGTGTTCAGTTCAGACCAGTTCAGTCCCTGTCACAACCTCCCGAAACAAGATCATACTATCTCGAGCTCTCGACCACCACTCTTTTCCACAATACAGCAACTAAAAAGTCATCCTCACGCACGTCGCACACTTTACGAAAACCCGTCATTTAGGACAGTTTGTATAGCTATCACGTTCCCGCATGAATGCCTCTCCTTTATTTTCCCTTAGTCTGATCTATCTGTCTGGGTGTGGAACGGTTGGCGTTGCGGGTTTGGAATTGTACGTCTTGGTTTGATTTGTAGCCACGTATGCTACAGCTGTATGCTTGCATTGATATTGCATGGATGTTTGGAATCATCTAGAGGGGGTTTTTCTTAATGTATTTATTTTACTATTGTCTTATATAGATGGATGGGGTGCGGGTGAATTAGGTTCATGAATGAAGGGTTAGGAGCAGAGGCAAACCTAAGGAAGGAGATCAAACTATAAAAATGAAGAAAAAATTATTCGAAACATATATTGTCTTTAGTGACATTATATCAAATATGGACATCCTGCTAATTGCCTTCTGTGTTTTTGTGTTTTTGCAGAAAGGTGAGGAAAAGCGGACTTGTGATTGAGAGAGAATTGGTTGAAGGAGCTGTTGGATTTCGTCTATAGATTCAAATATCTGGATACGTTAATTTCTACTTCCTCGATCATATATTTCTCTCCTCCATGATTTTGGTAGAAGGGATACGTATGGCGTCTACGATCGGTGGTCCGTAGAGTACCCAGCAACGGGGTTGGGGGCTATGTTGAGGATGTGTAGGATGTGAGATATGTTCCAGGAGTCACACTGAATATTTGAGCAAAGACTGTTATAAGCCAAATTTGAGTTATTTGAGAATGTCTTTGATAGGTAGGTTGGTAGACATGTAATTGAGGGGGGGGGAGATAAAATCGCTTCACACTTGAGGTCAGGGGTTTGTTGATAGAATTGTAAAGAGTGGTGCTTCTTGTGAGAATCTATTAATATATAGAGTTTCGGCTGCATCTATACTTCAGGTCACTCCTTCTAATATCGCGATGGCTATAATCTAAAAAAGAACATGCACCCTTAGTTGAGATAAAATTGTTTCGCCAAGGCAATGATTTCTTTTGTGTTGAAGTACAACAGTACAAGTGCAAAAAACCATGTAACATGAGTGAAAGTATCGGGGGAACATATCATTCCCAATGAAGGGTGTATATTAAGATTTACTCAAGATGACAGGCACACTGCCTGGGTATATCTGCCTACCTGTTCACCTTTTTCGACCCTCTTCGCTTTTTAACTAGGATAAATTTCACCTAGCTGCTTTAAAAATTCTGCGGCAATTGAGTCTTCTAGTGTGATATCTCCAAGGTCTTGATTACTTCAGAACGGTGCGTCGAAGAGAACAAGCCACGCCCCAGTTACTAAGCTCGCTGCACTATTCGCAGTGATTGGCCTTTATACGCACCGATTTTCAAGATATCTGAAGGTGGCTCACAGTGCACCACACGGCACTTCACAAAATTGAAGTGACCACCTAAAAACAGCCAATCGAACTCGCGAAATTCTTGGCAATGTTCCCTTCTCTCTCCCAGTTTCGGACTGCCGAGCGATGTGCTGTCCCAAAGATAAGCAAAATCAATAGAGTGGCGCTTGCTCGGTCAACAGAATCAGGTCATATTGATCGCATTCTCGGTTGTGAAAGGTGTTTGTGGCTTGCATCCCCTATCATCCCGCTCGACTTGGTCATTACTCAATTGGTTCAGCAAGGGGAAGATGTCTTGCCAATGTCAAGGACCAGACTGGGCCAAGCTGCGGCTGAATTTCACTCAAGCTCATTCAAGCCGAGCTTCACCTGCTTCGCATGTGCCGAATGAAGCTTGATAATGATAAGAGTAGTATAAGTAGAGTACCTGCAGTTCTGTACTACTGAATTCTCGAGCTGACAAAAACATTCAGATTTTCCCGGACTGGTTGTTGTTTTAGCGAATATTTTTGTTGTGTTGCACCAAAACTCCTCTCATCGTTTGCTCGTCCACTCAACCGCATCATGCGCTCCTCACTACCCTCATCCATCCTGTTTCTAGGGATAGCTACATTGGTAGCTGCGGATATTCCTACCACAAACTATGAAGGAATGACAGTTCGCGATCAAGTGTTCCCCAACGGCCTGAAACCAAGAGCTATGTATTTCTGCGGATCAGAGTGGTGCGCATGTGAAGCAGCTTGTATCAACGGGGCATGCAGTGTTGATGCAGCTTTCTCCGATTGCTCATCAGGCGGCTCAGGCGGGGGAAGTGTCACAGGCGGTGATAGTGGAGGAACCCTTGTATCCACTTGTGCTGTTGGGTAAGCCTCCGTGTCTTTAAATCCCCCACGGGTATTCGACAGTGCTGATCATGATTGATTTGACAGGACGTATCGATGTTCGACGGGTGGTTGCTGTGATTTGGGATGGATTTGTGATGACGTGAACGACAATTGTGTGAATCCGAACGTGCAAGTAGTTGAATCGACGACGAAGTTGGCGACATCAGCATCGGCATCGACATCGACAGCGGCTGGGTTGCAGGTTACACCAACGGCGAGCACAACAAACGTTGCGGCTGCGACAACCCCTGCGAGTTCTGGGATGCGATTGAGCGCAGATATGGGCGTGGGATTTGCTATTGCTGGTTTGAGTTGGATGCTGTTGGGATTTTAGAGAATTGTATTTCGTTTTGTTTGCTGTTTGTAAGTTGCTACATGGGTGCTTTGGACTCGAACTCCTAGATTAATTATGAGATGGAGTTGACGAATGATAATTGATGAGACATGCCACAAATATGTTCCTGCTTCGCTATCTTACATAGTAACAGCCCACTTCAAGATTATATATGGGAGCTCAGAATTGAGTTTCAAAAATGTGGATGTACGAGCTTGAGGGCATAGGCTGAGTCGATTGCACTTTCTTATTGATAGAATAATTTATTTACTCAATACTACTCACTTTTTGGTACACTAACTACCTTCACGCATGCTTTGAACCAAGGTAAAAGCCAACCTTCCCACTATCCTTCTGATGGTTTTGAAAACTCGAAATAAACAAGAAGGATTTCTATCCACTTCTGACGACAATATACAATATTCAATTTATCTCCAAACTTCCAAAGCTTTGGACCCACCAATCCCCACCTAGCTCTCCTAATGTCATGCATTGCCCGGCCTGCACATCGATCGACGAGATCCGCCTTGTAAGTTATGTCCCCTTCCACTGCATGTCATTGGCTCGTCGGCACATGGACTTCGGTCCCAGAGTTACAGAGTGAGGTGAGGTAATGCCGTATATTTCTTGATCTAAAACGGTGCTAGTCTAGGTAAGGTGACGAAGGTTCGATGACTCAGACACGAGTGGCTCAAGGGGGTCCTGTAGGTATAAATTGGTCAGCCTCCGCTTGTTTCCTTTCTTCCTCGTGCAAGCACTCCGACTGTAACAATATTTGCATCAGCGGCTTAGCACGCATGTCTTTTTAGGGACATACGTGCCTTCGCAGAAGTGGGGAATGTGCGCATGATCTATGATGAATTTTCTGGAGAGACCGAATCCGATTTGCCAAGTGCGTGGATCGAGATTTTGTCGTCAATACCTTGATCCTGCCAGGGCTGGGAGTTTCTTCGGATCATGCCTGAGATCAATTCAAAACAGCTTCTTGCTTCTTGGATACAGAGTGCTTGCAGAGGGACGCACGCTCTTCATATCTGTCGTCGCATGTTGGCATGTTGCAGGAATTGAGGAGAGAAACAGGAAGGGAAATGAAATGATATCTGTGCTGACCAACTTCCACCAAGATTGATCACAATGACCAGTGTCTGCGATGTTCATACATTTGGAATGGCAAGGTGCAGTGAACACGATGTACAGGAGTTTCTGAGTTCCCAGTCTAGGCTCTAGAAATGGATTGTGGAAATTGTGTTTTGTTGGTCTTGAATGCTGTTGTAGATGGCTGAGGAGAAGAGGAGAAGAAAAGACTTGAGGGCAAGGTCCTTCCTTTCAAATGTCAGCACCAGCAAATGGCAGGAGCAACTCTTTTGGTTATTTTTCAATTGAAATTGGAAGTAACTATATGGTTGGCGGTGCCTTCCCATCATCACTTCCGGCAATCCTTCGACACTCCCAGTCTTGTGGGCTTGAACCTCAGTAGGCAGTGAGCAATTATGACAGTTAAAGATAGGAATACACATGAGAGAAAGAAGCAACAGAAAAATCTAGCTTAAAGAAGAAAAAATTCGATTCCGATTATTGTAATAAAAATTAAATGAGGAACGCACTAGAATTAATTGCTTACGCTCATCAATGCAACAGACCCAGTTTTCCAACCATCCACCTCCGCTCCTCTAGCTTACTCTTTTAAAAGCCATAATTTAAACTTTACTTTGGCCTGTTTAACTATCGGCACTTGTAAACGTCTAAAATTTAAAAACTGTATTACATGTTCATGAAGTGTGCTAGATGATTAGATACAAGATTCAAAGCGTGAAGCTTCTGCGACCTCAATAACAGGAGAAGAAAAGAAGGGCCTCTAGCTTTAACATATGCCTGTTCAATAATAATACTTTAGATAAGAAACGATATAGCTATGTCGCCTGTTGCATGAGTGACTTCATCAATCCATTTCTGACATCGAGGGACAAAAGAGTAAAAAAGACAAAAACATACAACAGTAGGTATTCGCTGGTGGTCACCCACCCAACTACTAATCTACCGATCTCTTGCTTGTGTATGGCAGAGCGGACGGGATGCCCATTTCTCAAGAGTCTATGGTCGTATGTGACAGGTTCAGTGGTATTCGAGTACATAGAGAGAGGACGGTTGTGTTGTGTTTTGACTTAGCGAGTCCGAATCAAGAGACTTGGAACAATTTGTGGAGCAACAAGGATCAATGAAATTCCGACCTGATTCGGAGAAAAAGTGGAGTTGAGAGTTATTTTATTCGAATTCGACCTACAAAACCTCCAGTCTCTAAGGACTCAACCTCTCAACCTTCCATCCGCCCTCCTCCAACTTAGTATACTGAAAGCGATCATGCAGCCTACTCTCCCTCCCCTGCCAAAACTCCACCATCTCAGGTTTAATCCTCAACCCGCCCCAAAACTCTGGGACAGGAACCTTGTCCACACCCTCAAAGCTCTCCTCAGCCTCCTTAACCCACCTTTCCAATTGCTCCCTACCTTCAAGAACCTGACTTTGGCGACTAGCCCACGCACCAACTCTACTCCCTCGAATCCTCGTATCAAAATATACTTGACTATCTTCACTCGTCAATCTCTCAACTTGTCCCTCAACGCGGACTTGTCGTTCTAGTTCCCTCCACCAGAATGTAAGGCTGGCCCATTTATTGCTCTCGAGATCTTTCGCTTTCTTGCTTGTGCCGAAATTGGAATATATGACAAAGCCCGCTGTATCGAGTTCTTTTAGATACACCATACGCGAGCTCACACGGCCGGAGGGGAGAGAGGCAGTGGAGAGACAGACCGTCTCGGGTTGGTGTACCGAGTTGGCTTGCGCGTGGGTGAACCAGGTATTGAATTGTATGAAGGGGGAGGTGGGGTCTAATTGATCTTTGTCGAGGGCACCTTTGATGTATTGTTCGGCTTGGGAGTTTGTTTTGTCATTTGCTGGTGCGACTGTGGTATATATCGTTAGCTATTGACTCATTTCAAGAAGGCTGGAGGGAGGAGTGAGGGGTGAAGTGGGGGGATTACAGATCAGCTTCGATGTATTTTGTGGTGGGTGAAGAGCCATTTTGAGGAGGCTTGGACGGTATAGTAAGTTTGCTGTCAAGCGCATAGAGTGAGTTTTTTTGTCCAGTTGTGAAGGGTTTGCAAATGTCAGGTCATTTGTTTTCGGTGACGATGTTGATTTCGCGCTAGCTTAGTGTGCTGTCAGCCTTGTTCTCAGCCTTGTGACCCCTCATTGGAAGGTGGTGAGATTTCTCAAATATTAGCCAATGTTACCTGGCGTTGAGATTCGACACATTGGAGTATATTAAGTCATGGTTCGGTTAAATATCGAATGATCCTTTCTGTGTGCTGCTAACAGTAAAGGTCTCAATGACCCCTCACTGTCCTTAAATATACAGAGCTCGGAGCTCTCAAATCCATGTTCCCAAACGCCCTGTAATGCAAACCCCTTGTATAGCAATTTAATCCAGGCTAGGAGCCAAAGTAATCAGACTGAATCTCAACTCCCCTCCTGCAGTCTCCGCCTCTCTCTTCATAAACTGCCTAGGCCCCATATCCAAAGCTTTCTCGCTCAAGACATCCTCATCTGCTTCAAGAAGTCCTCTATCCAGCGGTCCCTTTCTTCGTCCATCCATCTCCCACAAGTGATTCTTCTCATCCTTGATAAAGCACACATAGTGTAAGTCAATATTATCCTCGGCATCTGGCGTGGCACTCTGTCCCTGGCTCGCAGCACTCTGGTGAGCAGTCTCCAGGGCTTGGGAATTATATAGCAGATCCGCTCGCTCAATAGGGCCCAGTGGTGTAGCATCTTTGACTAGCTTCTCAAGATCTGAACCAGGTTCTATTCATACAGCCTATCAGCAAACTTCCTACTCGTTTCATGAACATTCCTTACGTATAAACTCCCTCGAGGTGCCATTGCTAACAGCATGCAGGATTCCAATCAAACCACACGCATTCCTAATCGTTTGTTTATACCATATAACTGGCTCCTCAGCTCCTTTGCCCTTGTACTCTGCCTTACTGCCATCCTCTTGTACACGGAAGTTCTCGTAGGATTTGCTGACTGGGAAGACGAGGAGGAGGGCATTTGCTGGGCGGGGGATGAAGGACAGCAGTTCGGGGTCTTCGATGCTGAAGACGTCATGAAAGGAGAGTGTTGGAGAGAGGCCGAGTTTATGGACTAGAGAGGACATGACTTCGGGGTTGTTCTCTGCACAGTAGAGTGCAGGTTAGCAAGTTGCTGCAGTTATGCATGGAATGAAGCTCTTTTCAGCTTACCAAGAGGGACGAAGGCCTTGCGGCCCTTGGGGACATCTGGGTCATCGTGAACTTGAGCTTCTGCCATTTTCGTTATTGTTTTTGTATGTTGTAAGGAAGTGAAGCTTGCGTGTTGTTTGGAAAGGTAACAGGCAAGAAGTGGCTGCGCGTTGACCCCCGCCGCGATGATGTTTTTCCGATCCGTGTTGGAGCTAGCCCGCCCCCCCCCCTTTTGCTGATACGCGATGTCAATACAAGGCCATTCATTGGGTTGATAGCTCAGTTTTTCACTTTTACCAAGGTAGGGAAATTGCAAGACAATGGATACATTTGGTCTTCAACAATAAACACGCTGCTAGCGAGCAGATTCTATTGGCAACTCAAGTCTCACCATAGATTCCTACCATATTGCTTGTTGCCAGCACAATTATTTGACTTCCGTGATATGTAGTAAGAAAGATGTATTCACGTGAAGAGCCATCATCACTAATCACTAAGTCGGTATTTCATCAGATTACAGAGTCGGAAAAGCATACCCCAAGAGCCATTATATAATCAAATCCAACCCAAACGCCACCCCTATACACAGAAGCAAATGAAATCTAGTCGACATCAACTTCCTCAATCTTCCGTTTCCTGTTTATTATAGGTGTACTAAACTTCCCAGAAGCTTTCTCGGCCTAGAGATCGTTAGCTCGGGTTGACCCACTGCTCCTGTGAACCCCGTTGCGAAGATACGGATGAAATTTATCGATGCGATAACAAAAAATCGATCCCAGCATCACAAGGTAGCTGGAGCTTACAACTGAAACTTGATTGAATGAAAAACAAGCACGTACCCTCGAGTTTCTCAATACGTTGCAATATCTCATCTGCACCATCTGGGTTGTTCTTCCTGAACAGATCCTCGACCACTGCTTTCAGACAGTGCCGTTCTTGAAACGAAAGTGTCTCTTTGCCAGCAAACATTTGCTGCTCTCGTCGACATTGATATGAAATCTTGGCTGGATCTTTCCAAGATTCTGCAGCATGTTCCGTCAGGTAAAGCATAGAACGATCGGTAAAAGACACAATGAATACTTAGGGTCGTCCATGCTATTTAGCCGCTCTCGATATACATTCTCCCAAGCCGCACTATGTCCTGGACAGGCTGCGTGCAAATCAGCACCAGCTGTGAGCATCGCCACAGTGCCTCTTCGCAAAGATTCTAAATCCCCATTATTAGATGTTGTAACTGTGTGGAGTATACCCAGCCAATATTGCCAGAGAGAATGACCTCGAAAATCCTTGTTTGGATCGGCAGAAAAGTGTAGCAACAGCTCAAGGGTTTCGATAGATGCATGAAAAGGAACAAGGTGAATTAGCCATGGAAGGAAAGCGTAAGCAAGGAACGTAATGTTTGTCTTGCGCTTCAATAGAGAACGGTCTTCCAATATCTTACAATGAACATACTGCCACAAGCCCATTTCTATAGCTAAGGATAGGAAATCTTGTCGACGCAGTTTACAATCCCGGCCCAAAAAATTTGTCCAGTGGATGAAGATGGCTTGGTGATTTGGAAGAGATCATCCGCAGATCTGAGCGATAAGTGATGCAGATTTGTCGAATTCGTCAAACAGAAGTATGGTATCCTTGGAATTTGTTGACGGTACTTTCCGCGGGGAATGTATGTAGCTTGTAAGTATAGCCCAAAGGTACTTGACATAGGTCTCAGACTGCATCGTGACTGAAATCCTAGGACAAATTATAACCCTCTTTAAACACATCACGGTTGATATGAGTGGTGCTTTCTTCAGGTTCCAGTCAGTATTCGAAGTGTGACTCAATATTCCTTTCCAAGTCTCAGGCGACCTCAAATAATCTGAAACTGTACCACGGCGGCCGCAAGTCCCAAGGCTGCGAGAGCTTCCACTCCTAAAGAAGGTATGCCCAGATACCCCTCAGTGTCGCGGCGAGGCGAAGTGTTTAACTACACAGGTAAGGGTGTAATAGTAATATGAGAAAGAACCATGTGCTGAATACGGTGAAGAAATCGCCATTTTCTACGAGATCTTGTTCACGAGGTTGACTTGAGTTGGGCCGCCGCGAGGCTGAACACCTGCATGCAAGGCGGCTAGAATTTCTACTTGGCAGTAGATACAGCAGTAAATAAGCGCCATTCCCAAAGTTTATGCAGCACCAGAAGTCGAGAAACTTTTTCATTCTCACAACGGCCGATTTTCAGACTAAGTGCCCGATATATATATATGACAAGTTTGATAAGAGAATAAGTGGTATCGTATTGCTATTCACTGTACAGACAATTCAATCAACAGAAAAAGCTTACAAGAATCTCTCGAGAGGAAAAGGCCGTCCCATCATTCCTATACTATTTCCAAGCCCAGCTCCTAACGCCTGCCCCATACCCCGCTTAGCGATGCAGGTATTTTTCCAGCCCTCCTTTACTCGATTTCGAACATACACAGCCCAGCCAGCACCTCAGCTGCAGACCTCACGAGATCTAAGCATCGAGGGCTCTGGCTCGGCCGCCTTCAACAATGATTTGCTCATCGATCCTCTTCCCAGTATCTCCATACTCGACACGCTTCCAGGTCCGAATCCGTGCCTCGTTCAGATCGATATCAAAGAATCTAACCCGGCGGTGATATCCGCCGTAACCTCCATAACCGCCAAATCCGGCTCCTCCAGCATAGCACATCCACATGGCTGGAGTTTTCGCTTCGTTACTCGTCAATGCGCAGTATTCGTTTGCGTGGTCGTGACCACATGATACCATCACAACGCCTTCTTCGACCAAGGCATCTCTGAAGCCAGAATTGAATCCAGGTGCTGTGACGCCTTCTCTCCATTCTCCCTTTCGAGGAAGTGTGTCGTCTCGGTATTCAGGGAGTGGGATATGGATGAACGCTAGATCCATGTGGATGTGCGTATATCCAGCATGCTCTTTCTTCAAACCCTGAGCAGTGGCCTTGAACCAGTCTATTTGGTTCTTCTTGAGCCAGTCATATCCTTTGAAGTTATGCTCGTCAGGCGAATATGCATGAGTATCCAACAAGTAGATTGTAAGTGCGGAGTGCTTGGAGCTTCCCCGTGCAAGAACCTCGACGTAGTAGTTTCCAACCCCGTCGATGTCTTCAGGGCCAGCAGCCGAAAGAGAGTATGGCAAAGACTCGATCAAGGCCATTTGGCCGGCACGAGGTAGTGAGCCTTCGTCGTCATGATTACCAAAAATGGTAGCGTAAGGAATCTTGCGCTTGATAAAAAGTTCCGCGTATTTGAATATCGCCTAGTAACCGAGTTAGCCTTGCGAAAATACTCCTTGCAGAAAAAGGACACTTACACTTTGAGCATCTGGAGCTGTCTCTCCATTGATCTGATCTCCACTCAGCACCACCATATCGGGCTTCTCTTCATCCAAAAGTCTCCCAACAAACTCCAATGTCCGGGGATCAGCTTCGCACTTCCCACCATTATGGCCAACTGGCATTTCGTCTCTGCAAGCTCCAGTTCCAGTGCTCAGATGCAAATCTGCAACCTGCATAATCTTGAACTTCCCATTTTCTCCAATCCTCGGGACTGGCCTAGCATGTGGAGCTTCCTTGCCTCTCCTCACACTCAACCTGGCCTCCTGGCCCTCTCCGCTTGTCTCCAGCAGCATGGGAGTGCCAACCATCTGCCAGCCATCTCTTGGATCCACGGCATCCGCCCCGAATAAAACATCCACCGATGTAATCGCTTGGTGCGAATCGCTCGCATGTCGTTTTGCTGACCTTTTCAACCATAGCCCAGCTGGTCTCGACTCCCACCTTTCATCTCCCTCTCCCTTTATGGTTGTGCTGGGATCCAATCTCCCTACTTTGACATCCACAATGACTTTGTCTTCCGCCAAAAGTTCCTCCTCCTTCTTCCGCTTGATGTGAACAAATGCGCTGCTGACCCAGCCTTTCCCCAGGTATAGATCCTTCTCTATTCGATGCCAGACCTCCGTGTCGAGCTGACAAGACGTAAATACGTTTAGGCGTGAGCACGAAGTCACCGTTATATCGGTGATCACCAGGCCTGGGTGATGCGCGGGAAGGGCATTATGGATCGCGGAGGGGAGGACTCGGAATTTGTTGTCGAGGAAGAAGATGACAACAATCGTCAAGACAGCTAGAGCCCCAAGCTGGCTTACCGTGCGAACCTACGCAGGAGAAGTCAGCGATGTTGATACATAGATTGTTTGTCCTAGAGGGAGATCCTACAATCCGTCTCGTCATGTTGCAGTAGCAGTAGCTACTGTAGCTGTTGATGGTGAGCTAGCTCACGCCACAATCAATAGCTGAGCTGAAAGGTATCCGCGGGCGATCGTTTCCATCCGTGTTTGTTCATGCGCACATCGCGACTATCTCATTGTCATCTGCGAATGTTGACATTCAAGACTGGACGGGTCATAGAAAGGGGGAGCTCGAGGACTGTAGTTCGTGTCCATAATTTCAGGCACTTTAAGACGAAATCCGGGGTCACTAGTCGGGGAAGCTAAGACAAGACCCCTGCAGATGGATTCGGAATCGGATTCCTCCTTTGTTTCGAGTTTCGTGATACTATGGGGATGTGAGGCTGGCAATTTCTCGAGATGTTCAACAAGAATGTAGGTTGATATCATACAATGTAGTTACAAATCGTACATCTATCTATCATACAGTCTATCATAAATTTTGTCATGAGAATGAAGCAATCTTACGCCACACACCTAAAAATCCTCCGCCGAAGATCCTGACTCCAACCTTTGGTCTGCATACCAGTTGCCCTCCACTGTTCGGTACCTCTGCTGCTTTCCCTTCTTCCACTGCATCCTCAATAGCATCCGTTCCATCTTTCTGGTCCCTCGACTCATTCTTCAAGGCTCTTGGTGTCACTAGCCTGACGTCCCATTCTCGTCCACCAACTCCTACCGCACCCCCAATTTCGATGACCTGCTCAAGGAAGAGTGGCAAGTTCTGTTGCTTCGCTAATAAGAAGCAAGTATTGATCTGTGTGATACTTGGGCAGAAGCCAATCAACGTTCCATGCGGTTTCATAGATTTGCTCACAATCTCGAAATAATTCTGTGTCGCTGGAAGATCAAGTATTGCATGGTCTAAGAAAGGTTCACCACCGGATGTTGCCAGTCTTCTAGACAAATGCTCTTCGATTGTCCCTGTGTGAAAGTCGACGTTCGGGAAGTAGAGACCGTTTCGGAAGTTCTTGACCACCAGTTCAGCGTGCCTTGAGTGGGCAATATTGATATCAAGTGTGTGTATAACTGCTCTACGAGCTGATCGCCATGCCTTGTCGTTTTCCAAGTCCTGCTCAAGCTGAGCCTGGTTGTCATCGGTTGGGGATGTTACTTCGGGAATGGGAGCTGGCGGATTCGCAGCATGAATTGCCCTCGCAAGATTCAAAGTCAAGGCTCCATGACCTGTCCCAGCTTCGAATATCTCCAACTTCTCCTCGCCGGTAGCATTTGGCCGTGGTGGAGTGGGATGTAGGTCGAGGAGGGAGACAATTAAATTCGCATCTTGGGAGTAGATCTACTATCATGCGGTTAGAAACTGCAGAACCTGGAGCTGTATTACTTGATAGATAACTTACCGGTGTTACTATGCGTGGAGAGCAGTTCGTATAATCTGCAAGACTCGGTTCAAGAATGCGATAGGTGACCCCCTTTCTCGAAGTGACTAATTCTCGCAACTCTTTCCCAATGATGTGGTCATTCTCAATAGTGTCCTTCCAGTTCGAATTGGCCGACAGGGTAGTTTTGCGCCCCGCGCGAAGCTTTCCAGTGACTATGGGCGCACTCGGATTGGTTCGATGCTTCAACAAGACGATATCATTCTCTGTGAGAGTCAGTACTTCAAGGAAACAGAGAAGAAGCAGAAGCACTGTTACCTTTCACAATCTTCTTGGAGTAAGATCGCGAGCTGCATGAGAATATTGAGAGACCTCCTGTCCTGGACAAGATGCGACCCGTACATGGAGAAAGACGTTGCAGAGTTGTCATCGGGAAGTTGGAATGATGCTGAAGATCAAGCTCCTCGAAAAATAAAGTCAAGTTCACATGCATGCGGCCGCCTCCGCACGGGAGACCCCTGCTGACGATCAGGAACCTCAACCTCTGAGCTCTGGACCGATCCGAGCTTCAGCTTTCCCCAGCTATCGAAGAAGTTCAAACACTCGACTCTTCAACTGCTCGACTCCTTACGCAAAGACATCTGGATTAGCGTATACATTATCAAGACAATCAGTCTCGCCCAGGCGCTGATCTCAAGAGATCTCACTCACTCAATACACAAGCAGCCGACCAGAGAGTTATTATGCCTACTGAAGTCGAAGGAGACCACCAGGTCGGGGATGTTTCCCTATATACCAAGACCTGGAAAGTAAGTGCATCACAAAGCGGAGATGAATATCACAGAATCTTACATGGACTATGGATTAACTGATTTACTTTGTAGCCTGATGGAGCTCCAACAGCAAAGCTCGTCTTCATCCACGGGTTCAACGATCACTGTAACCGTTACTATGAGCTATTCCCAACCCTCGCATCTCGAGGGATCGAAGTCTCTTCATTCGATCAACGAGGATGGGGAAAGTCAGTAAAGAAACCAGCTGATCAAGGCCTGACCGGACCAACCACTCGAGTCATCGCTGACATTGCATCCTTCGTCAAATCCCAACTGCCATGCTCTGTTCCACTCTTTGTCATGGGTCACTCTATGGGTGGTGGAGAGGCTTTGATGCTGGCTTCTGATCCTAAGTACGCTGATCTCATGAAGGACATCCGTGGATGGTTGTTGGAAAGTCCGTTCATTGGTTTCCCGAAGGGCTTCGAACCTATGTGGCCAGTGGTCTTCGCTGGAAAGTTGGCAGGTAGATTGCTCCCACACAAGCAGCGGTTCTCGGCGCTTCCTGCAGCCAACCTGACAAGAGACAAGGACGTTGTACAGTCCCTCTCAGAAGACAAGCTCTTGCACGGAAACGGGACTTTGGAGGGATTGGCTGGTATGCTTGACAGAACCTCATCGCTCAACCAGGCCAAGGTCAAGTTGAACCCGAATGTGAAGAGCGTTTGGCTTGCACATGGTACGGAGGATAAGGGTACTAGTTATGAGGAGAGTAAGAAATGGTTTGAGAGACAGACTGGATTGGAAGACAAGGAGTTCAAGACCTACGAGGGTTGGTCCCATCAGTTGCATGCAGATTTGCCGGAAACCAGAGCAGTATTTGCTAATGATGTGGGTGATTGGATCCTTGCCAGAGTTGGAGGTGACGCAAGGGACTCAAAGCTATGAAAGAATGATTTGGCGTTGAAATTGGAATTGGGAAGCAATGTATCGGCGCATGCATGTATTAACGGCCACAATAGCATTGTAGGACAGGAACGATTTGCTCAAGCATCTATTCATTCTATGTGTCGTTCTCTCCCTCTTTTTTCTTCTCTTCACCCTCCACCCTTCTCTGTAGAATCTCGTCCACGATACCCATCTCCAACGCCTCCTCGGCACTCAAGAATCTGTCCCGCTCCATCAACCGCTCGACATCCTCCAAAGTATGTGCCTTAGTCAAATGCTTGATGAATATCTCATTCAGTTTCCTCCGCACCCTCAAAATCTCCTGTGCATGGATCGCAATATCACTTGCTTGCCCAAAATACCCTCCACTCGGCTGATGTACCATAACACTGCTGTGTGGTAAACAGAACCGCTTTCCCTTCTCTCCACCACAGAGCAACAAACTCCCCATTGAAGCCGCTTGTCCAACGCAAACCGTCGAAACCGGCGACCGAATGTACGACATAGTATCGTAGATTGCCAGACCAGCCGTTACAGATCCACCAGGGGAGTTTATGTAGAGTGTGATAGCCTTTTCCGGCGCATCAGATTCGAGGTAGAGAAGCTGCGCAACGACAGCTGCAGAGAGGACATCGTTTACTTCGCCATTCAAGCAGATAATTCGTTCTTGCAGTAGTTTGGAGAAGATATCTGATTGTCGATAACCACCTCCCTATATTGTCAGCAAATGTTTCAGGTTCTAGGTACAATTGATACGTACAATTGTCTCTGTAATCAACGGCATGGGCGTCCAGGACCTAGGAGGCTCTGCTTGTGAAGGTATCGAGGAGAAGCTTCGCAGACTCTGTCGGAAGACATTGCGAGCTGGCGCCCGCAGTATTCTTGTTGCAAACATTGTGGAAGTGTTGGAATTGGTTGGATACTCCCAGCTTCCATAGAGAGTCTTGCGATTGAGGTTGGGAGACGCGATGGGCGGAAAAGAAGCGCGATCGCTTGGCAGGGATCTTGGTGAGCTTAACTTCGATTTATTTTCGACGAACGTCTGTCTGCAACAAGAACTAAAAGTGACACACAACTTCCGGAACATTCAACAGCAAAGAATGTGGCATGAACAGATGCACGATTTCCAACGGTAGCAGCACTGCAAAGTGGCTTGCGACAGCCACTCGATCACATTCTACACGAATATCAAGTTGCATTGAGCTTCAGACAAGATGGAAGCTCTCGAGAGTTTGCCAAATTAGGGGCATATCCAGCACGAATCAGCATGCCTTCCAAGCCGAGCTTCTAGTTGCTAGAGATGAGCTTCCTGGCAAATCTGCTACTGGTTTAGCAAAAGCCGGCAAGGATACAGTTTCTGTAGGAAATGATTCAGTTAGGAAAGAGGAATCTACGGCTTGGAATTCGAATTCGCAGCCCTCGTCCGAAATTACGATCGAGTCGTCCTCTATCTTCAATGTCTCAACTGCAGATTCGCCTTTAAGTGCTCCAGAAGATGGTTCTAAACCCTTCAAACGCCGTCCTTTACCTCTCTCCCCCCTGATGGATCCTGCATTTCTGGAGGCCAAACAAAGACACAAAACTCCAAAGGCTCCTCCGACCAAAACGCCTACACCTTTCCAACAGCAATTAGCCAAGAACCCATTTGCCCTCGCTCTCGCGACACCTGTTCGTAGATGCGTGATTAGCGGCACCAAGTTACCTTCTTTCTTCCTTCAGGGCTTCAGGGTGATGTCGGATCCGAACACTGGGGATCCGTGGTATGTGCCGACCAGATTAGCAAATAAACATCTCTCAGAAAAGGCGAGGGAGGATTTGGATAAAGTGGAAGAGTTGGAAGAAGGAGTGGAAGCATTGGAAGAATTGAAAGACCCAGACAATGCTACCGCGGTGGTGGAAAAGCCTACACCTTCTAAGATCGGATATCAGGTCTACACTCTCAGCAGAAAAGGCTTGCTGCAAAGTATAGCCGATTCAGAATCCAAACGAACCTCCAGGGGCAGAGTAAGATCGATCCATTCCAGGTTCCTGCCTCCCAAATGGCACGGCATTAAATCAGTAATGAAGGCATACAACGATTCTGCTTGGAGGCCAGATATGGGAGAGTTTGTCCCGATCCTGATGGGCCGCCGGATTTCGGAAGCTCTCATCCATCTTTGTAAGCTGAAACGAGGATATCTGGTCGGTTGCAGTGACTGGGAAGATGCTTTGAAGAAGCCCCAGGTTGCTGCTTTTCTTTGGACTGGGAGTAGGGGAGATGAGGAAATAGAAGGACCACCGGAGTTCGCAACCTTGGATGTTGGGAGCCAAGACTTTGGTTCTTTTGGACCACAGCTAGGAGGCAGGAAGCGAAAAGTTCCAGTATACAACCTCCAGACGCTTTTGGGAAAGGAGAAGATGGATGAACTGAGACAATTGGTTCCGAAAAGCGTTTTTGAGAAAGAGGTTGTGGTGCTGAAGCATAAGAACGGTACTGTTGAGCTTCAGTCACTACTGTGGAAGATACAGGGGTACTTGGCAGAGCATCAAAACAACCAAGTCGCTCGGTTAGAGAGCAGCAAGGAGAATACCCAGATGGACGAGGTTATCGAATACTCGGAAGATTTTGAGCCAATACCATAGAACACTGAATCGGAAATGTCTATAATTGAACATTGAACATTCCATTGATACTTCGGGGTGCATCACACAAAAAACTCCCCTTACTCCTGCTAAAATGAACGCATGAGATTATTCAAGGTCGATTTGACAACAAATGTTGGCTGTTGAGTGTATGGCTATCACATCTACTTCCTAGCTGTACCCTTTAATTTCCTTGGAATGCAATTCCTACTTTCACCAGACTGTGTCTACATCAAGTGATGTCCGTCTGCTAGATACTGAACGCAGTCACCTTTAAGCTCCCGAGCCTAGTCCTGAAGACATTCCACCTTAGAAGCAGTAACACGAGGTAAAGTCGAGCTTTCCGCTTGCATTTCTGCCGCTATCCCCTCCTCCAGTACACTTGGGCAAATTCTTTATACATGTAAAGTCATGCGTTTTCTTGCTTCCTTTACCCAAATCACCGAAAAGAGAACTTAGTGCAAGACGTAGTGTAGTATTATTCTTGCAGTAGCCTGTAGCCTGTCACTACCTAGTAGCCGGCATGAGATGCCCGGGGCAGTCGGGGAGAAATGATCGACATAAGAGGCCAATAAGTATCTAAATTTCCAAATCCCACCACTCATATCCCAGCACAACAGAATTAGCCTTTAACTCCAGCTCGGCCACTACCGCGGGGTTTGGATGCAACGCTGGGGAAGTCGGGGAAGTGTTCTGATAGCTCAAGGTCGGCTAGGTATGTTTAGTGAAGCTGCTAAGATCATCACCTGCTATTTGCACGCGCACCAATCAGAAATGCGGAATTCATGCATCTTCTACTTCGTAGGGAGGGTTTGGCGGGGTGTGGGGAAGAAGAGTCGGGGAGGCGATGGCTTCAATTGAGAAGTGGGGGACGGGATTGCAGTTAGATGGATGCAACGTTCAAGCCAGTTCTGGGAATAAGGCACTGTGGCGGGGACATGTTGGGATTTTTATATAAAGGGGCTCGCTTCCGTGGAAAGGGAGACTTGTTCGACAGACAGACAGATCCTTTTCGGTGTCCTTTTATTCTTCTTTTTCTGTTTACTGAAAAACTAAAGTGACAGTCATGGCCGACACCAAAACGACGCTTCCCGCTGTGGACGAGAAAGAAAATGTCATGTCCAGCGATTTCAAGACCAATCTCAATCCTATCGCTGTTGCGATTGAGATTGCGGAGGAAGTCGATAGCAATAAGTACTCTCCATGGACTTGGTCCATGCTGCGACTCTATGGTGTGCTGTTCGTGGCTTACTGTTGCGGTTGCTTGAATGGATATGATGGCTCCCTGATGGGAGGGCTGAATGGAATGACTTCCTACCAGAATACATTTGACATGTAAGTTATTTTGGTGCAATTTCCCCGAGTTTTCTGGATCTTGGGAATTAACTCGGTGATTAGGAAAACATCGGGCTCATCGACTGGTATCGTGTTCATGATCTACAATGTCGGAAGTCTTGCGGCTGCTCCTCTCGTACCGTTCGCTACGGATAGACTTGGCCGTCGTGTGGGAATGTTTATTGGATCCGTTGTCATCATCATTGGAACTTGTGTGCAGTAGGTGTTTTCAATTTGCGAAGCATATGCTCTCTCTGAATTGGTACTGACCAAGACTGCAGGGCAACAAGCAAAGCCATGCCTCAATTTATGGGCGGACGATTCCTCCTTGGTTTTGGTGTATCGTACTGCTGTATTGCTGCACCTACATATGTGAGCGAACTGGCTCACCCAAAGGTATGCTCTACACCATTTTCTCGAAATCAGATTACCGTGTTTTCCCGAGACACATTACTGACCGATTCAGTGGCGCGGAACTCTCACTGGATTCTACAACTGCATGTGGCCGCTGGGAGCCATCATCGCAGGCTGGGTCGTCTACGGCAGTTCATATATCGATGGCAACAATGGCTGGAGGCTTCCAGTATGGATGCAATTGGGAACATCCGGCATCGTTGCTATCTTTGTCTTCTTCCTGCCTGAATCTGTGAGTGGAACCCTCACATCTAACTCGAGCATGTACTGACAACATCTCGCAGCCCCGATGGCTCATGCAGCACGACAGGATCGACGAAGCAGCTGAGATTCTCGCCCAGCTTCATGGCGAGGGTTCGCTTGATCACCCGATTGTCCAGCTACAACTGAAGGAAATGCTTGCACAAATCTCTACTGAGGTCGCGGACAAGAGATGGTGGGATTATCGTCAGTTGTGGAACACGCACAGCGACCGCCGCCGACTTATCTGTGTGCTTGGTATGGCCTTCATGGGACAGGTAAGACTCCCGAGGAATTGTTAAGTTCAAAGATGAATTTCTGACAATGTTAGGCTTCGGGAAATTCGCTCTCCAGTTACTACCTCGTCACTATGATGAACACTGCTGGTATCACCGACGAGAAGAAAGTGCTTGCTCTGAACGCGGTAAACTCGGTCCTTGGACTCCTTGGCTCTCTCCTCGGTGCTCGCCTTACAGATCGTATTGGTCGTCGCCCATTGCTGATTTACAGCATCCTCTGCGCTTCGGTGATCTTCGCAGTCATCACAGGAACCTCGAAAATGGCAGTCGACAACCCAAGCAACACCAACGCCGCAAACACAACTATCGCCTTCGTCTTCCTCTTCGGTGTAGTCTTCTCCATCGGATGGACTGCTCAGCAGAGTATGTATATTGCCGAGACTCTCACGACATATAACCGTGCCAAGGGTACAGCACTCGGAAACTTCATGTCCAGCGCTATCTCCATCGTCTTGGCCTACTCCTCTGGACCTGCATTCGAGAAGATCGGATATTATTTCTACTTGGTTTTCGTGTTTTGGGATCTCCTCGAAGCGGCATTTATCTGGAAATTCTTCCCTGAGACGAAAGATCGCACGCTTGAGGAACTTGCGGAGGTGTTTGAAGCTCCGGATCCAGTGAAGAAGTCTTTGGAACCGAGGACTGCGGAGACGGTGATGGCTACGATGCAGTTACCTATTGGGAAGTTGGCTGATGTTTAGAGCTACTTAGAGAGTTAGTTAGCTGGTGGATTCCGCAATCTATGTTCTTCAATCGAATTCAGCTTTGGCTCCTCCATCAAAGTTTTTGCAGATGTAAGATAAAAATTTACCGCCTTTAAGAGTATATCTCACAGTTTCGAACAAGTGTTTGCTATAAGCTCGTAAGCTGGACAGTTTCGAACATGTTTTTGCTATAAGCTCGTAAGCTGGAAGTCACACATCGACTTTATCATTTCTCTGTCGATGATTCTGTGTGTGTGGACTAGCTAGCACGGGGAAAACAAAAATGCCCGAGGCAACTCAATCTACCGAAGCTACGTATCGAACCTTTCTAGACACAATCTAGGCAAGGTTCTCCACGAACTAAAGCTATTTTGGCTTGATCTCGGGCAACTCTAACTTCAGATGGCAGGCGCCGCGAACTAATGAGATCATCCCGCCAACCCCGCGTTTTCGTACTCATTCTCCCTCTCACAGTAAAGCTTGATTTATAAAGGAACTCGATGTATGGACACTCGATATATCTGTGTCTAGCAAATGCTTTGCCGAGCTTCCGTTTTCCCATGTGAATAGTTCACAGCATCATGGATCTAGAAATGGTGCTAGGCATGGTCGGGCTTAGGTAGGCGCGGGCGTCATTGACAGATAAGTGCTCAAAGCTCTTCCGTTAATTTCTTTTTCTCTCTTCCACACTGCTTTTTGCCCTCCAAAATTTCAAACAAGCCCAAGTTCTCAGATATTATGAAGGCAAATTTCAAGACACTGCTAGGGAGCATCTCTACAGTAGCTCTCTGCAGTCTAGCAAACGCACAAGCAGCTCTTCCAGTCGTGGATCTTGGATATGCTGTACATCAAGCAACTTTAAATGTAAGACCCTATTGAAATTCACTATCTCCAAAGCTTATAATCGCAAGGCATCTGGCTCGGGATACTTCAACTTCTCAAACATACGGTTTGGGCAACCTCCAGTCGGACCACTTCGATTTTCGCCGCCACTTGTCCCGAGTGGTCGAAACACCACCGTAAACGATGGACAAAATAGCGTCATGTGCCCTCAGGCAGGTCCAGGTACCCGAGCTTTACTCCACCCAATACTCTAGAAGTCGGCTACTTACAATTTCCTAGCATGGATTTCTGAAACCACAGAGTTCATCACCGCGCTACTCACTGGACAAAACATAAGCGAATACACACATCCGTCAATGATTCCAGACCCCTCCAACACCAACCTCACTTCCCTCTTGACACCTAGACCGGGCGTGTCTGAGGACTGCCTATTTCTCGACGTCATCGTTCCAGAGAAGGTCTTCAATGTCACCAAAACGAATGGGACAAGCGGATACCACGAAGTCCAGTGCGAGCCTGGTAAGCCATGTAAAGTCCCGTCTGGAGCTCCCGTCCTAGTGTGGATTTACGGAGGTGGATATACTGGTGGAAGCAAAACCTCTTCAGGCAATCCCGCAAGTTTAATCGCTCGAAGTCTGGAAAATGATGGCGAAGGCATCGTGTATGTTGCTATGAATTATCGCCTCGGGCTTTTCGTAAGTTGCTTAGACACACCCAAAAAAAAAAAAAAAAAAATTAGCTGTTAACCCCCTTAGGGGTGGCTTTCTGGATCTGAAAATATCACAGCAAACGTTGGTTTGCTTGATCAAAGATTAGCACTCGATTGGATTCAGCAGAACATCCACCTCTTTGGTGGTGATCCATCCCGAGTAACTGTCATGGGTGAATCGGCAGGCGGTGGATCGATCATGCACCATATCACCTCATATGGTGGCGTGGGATCAGTTCCCTTCCAGCAAGCAATTCCCCAGAGTCCAGCTTTCCAAATATTCGTCCCATCTCAATCGAAGGAAATTTTCGCCGACGCTCTGAAAAACGCTTCAGCTATCACGAATATGACAATTAGCTCGGCCGACGACCTTCGTTCTCTTCCTTTCCAGGCCTTGTATGCTGTCAACATTATCATGACAGGTCTTTCAACTTATGGAAGTTTCACCTTCGGCCCCGTTGTCGATCCAACACCCAACTCTTATGTGCCAGACATCCCCATTCGTCTCGTGGCTAATGGCTCCTTCCATAACGTCAGCGTACTGGTAGGACACACATCCGACGAAGGGTTACTTTTTACCCCACCTTACATACAAACCCAAGACGAGTACGAGGTAGCGATCTCCACCATTTTCCCGACCGCGAACGAGTCTGTCGTAAACGCCATCACCGAGGACCTTTATCCACCAGTCTTCAATGGAACATATGGTTACAAGACATCCGTCGAACGGACCGCTCTCGCAATCTCGCACTTCCTCGTAACATGCAACGCAAAATATCTTGCATCGAAGCTTTCAGGCTACGCTTACGTCTTCTGGGTTCCTCCTGGACTTCACGGCCAAGACATCGCTTATACATTTTTCAACGGCGATACTTCAACAGTCAATCAAGGTGCTCTAGTAAACGCCACCGTCGCTTCAACACTTCAGAGGTATTTGACGCAGTTCGCCATGACCGGAAAACCAACAGCAGAGGGAGTGCAGGATATGGTTCCCTATGGCGATGCTTTCACGGTGTCGGCTATTAGTTCGAAGGGCTTGTTTCAACCGGCATTGGGCATGTTACTTCCTGATCCAGGCGCGGTGAAACAGTGCAACTTTTGGGCAGAGGCACCGTATTTTACGTTGGATTAACGACTTTGCACATTATTGGAAATGTATGAATCTATGAAGAGATTGGCGTAATTCAGATGTGCGAGGCCGTGGCAGGCAAATGGATGATCGATTCAATTCACGATGCAATTTCAGGGACAATTAAAGCCTTTCTCTGCTTAAAAATTTAGTTTTTGAAGTCTTTTAACACAACACGATTGTTTATTCTCGGTTACGAAAGGGGTCGCATTACGTAATCTCGTTCCAGTTGGAACGAGGTCTACTGGACTTTCATTGATCGGAAGCATTCTCACCAGCGCAGCAATCCAGACTTTAGAATTGAACAGGTGGCGTCTCGTTTCAGAACTATCAAACTATCCCGATACACTTGATCTCAACATCCGTATTATCCGGCAGAGTCCTCACAGCCACACACCTAGGATTGAATCAGCTCTGTCCAGCTCAGCTGCTCAGCACGAAAATGAACATCATTTAACGTGGCCGTTGTGACGTTTGAAAGACTCAAAGAAATGCACTCACGTCCTAGCTGGCTTCACATCACCCCAATACTCCTCATAAACCTCATTCATCTTGGCGAAGTCCGCCATATCGGACAGGAATACGTTGACCTCGACGACTTTCTCTAGACTCGAACCGGCTGCTTCGAGGATTGCGCGGAGGTTGGCTATGCATTGGTGCTGGATATTACATCAGTACCGAGTAACCCAAATATATTAAAAACAATCTCAGGAGAGAGAATTATTTTGCTGATTATTTAACATAGTGGGTGTGGATTTGAAAACAGGGCTTACCGTACGATCCTGAATAGTACCCTCGACTATCTTCCCCTCAATATTCTTGGGGAGTTGCCCAGAACAGAATACGAGACCATTTGCAACGATGGCTTGGCTGTAGACTGGACGGGGCTTAGGTGCCTTGTTGGTGTAAACTGCGACTTTTGACGTTGCGACGGGAATGAGTGGTTTGGAATTTGAGTTTTTGGGATCGGTACAATTGGCTCTGTTAATGCGATGGTCTGATTCGACTGACGATGAAAGAAGGAGATGATCGAATTTGAATTCTAGAATTAAAGTAAGTCTCGGAATTACAGAACTCAATATTGGTTGTTGTTTAAGGTTATCTGGGCCTGCGGCCTATGGAAGTCCGTCTCCGTCCCAGTCATCTCGGCGCTGATTCGGCACGCCGCTGCATTTTCAAGTATCCCCTACTCGATTTATACTGATATTTTAATAACTATTTTCTAATCAAATTTTAATTTGGGTTTTATCATAAGACTTCAATTAGCAAGACAATATGGCAGATCCTTCAACATGTCCTCCATTGACCGCAGCCTCAATCACGCAAGCCCACATCAAAATCAAATCGTACATCAACCGAACAGACCTCATAACATCACAATCTCTCAACCACCTCGCATCTTTATCTCAACCCAGGTCATTCTTCAGCCCCCCTAATTCAAAAACCCCACCTCCAGCAAAAATCATCCCCAACGCCCTCCCACCACCAACCTTCAACCTCTACTTCAAATCCGAGAATCTCCAACGGACAGGAGCCTTCAAAGCCCGCGGTGCATTCCACGCCCTTTCTCACTTGATCGAAGACCAGGGAATCGATCAGATCCGCACTCGAGGGGTGACGACAGCCTCGTCAGGGAACCATGCTCAAGGTCTCGCTCTAGCAGCGGCTACTTTTGACGTCCCGGCTTTCATAGTGATGCCGAAGAACAGCACTACAAGTAAGATCGAAGGCGTTGCGACGATCTTAGGTATTTCTGGGGACCTAGATGACTCTGGCGGGAAGGGTACGAAAGGCGAGATTATATTTTGTGAGAGTTCTAATGAGGAGAAGACGGCCGCTGTCGAAGAGATGGTTAGGAGAGAGAATTGTGTGTTTGTCCCGCCGTATGATCACTCTGATGTTATTCTGGGGCAAGGGACTTGTGCTCTGGAGATTGAAGAGCAATTTGTTGAAATGAGAGCTGGTGGGGGATCAATTGGTCTGGATGCTGTGATTGCCACCCTCGGGGGCGGAGGACTTCTCGGTGGAATCGCGACTTGGTTCGGAGAGAAGCCTGAGACCAAGGTATTTGGGGCTGAGCCGTCATTTCAGGGCGCGGATGATGCGAGACGAGGTCTATTAAAGAATGAAAGGATTGCACATGTGGCTTCTTCGACGATTGCGGATGGGCTACGTACTCCAGTTGGGAAACTGAATTGGGAGATCGTGAGCGACAAGACGAAAGTGGAAGGGGTTTTTGCTGTGGGAGAAGAGGAGATTAAGATGGCTATGAGAGTCATATATGAGGAGTTGGATATGATGGTAGAACCCAGCGGGTGTGTGCCCTTAGCCGTGGTCTTGTTCAATGATGACTTCAGGGAGATGGTAGCAAGGGATGTAAGCATGCGGGGAGGAAGTGCGTGGAATTTGGTGATTGTGCTCAGCGGAAGTAACACAACAATGGAAGTCATGCAAGATGTCATCAAAGAAGTCAGCGTATGGACTGAGTAGAGCAGAGTATATTGTATGTATTCTACTATCCTCAGTACTTTTGGAAACGTACTCAAGTATACTTGAGTAATTTTCCGTAGTCTGGAAGAAGTATATTTAAACAATAATAACAGTAAGTGGTCATAAACTACAGTAGTCCTAATTTCCAAAGCCGTTGAGAAAATCATCAGTTACCAAAAAGCACAAATCTCCCGGATTGCTCTCAATGCCCGTGAACCAAGGGTTCGGAAGAGACCCCGGTCCATACTCCAACATACCCATCAAGTTGAAATCGGTGTTGTAATCTTGCTCTAGATCGCTGCCAGCCGCAGGACTTATCGTCTCCAGAATCCCCTCTTTAATCTCCGAGATACATGGCCAAACACTCTCAACAACCCCCATGGCGTCCAGAATTTGTGCCAGAGGCTTAGATATGTCTTTATCCTCCCACGAAGACTTCTCCAAGTACCTCTTCATGAGTATGACGCCTGCTGCTGCTGACAGAGTATGCACGAAATCCAAGGGCAAGGCTTCGAAGCGATAATGTTTGCTGTAAACCCGCATCAGACGCAGCACAGCACCTAACGACTCGTAGCAAACTTCCACGTCTTCCCCTCTGATGACTGCTTCATCATCAAGATATTGACGTGATGGCCTGTGCAGTATGATCATTCCAGTGTGGAAAAGCATGTGGAGATGTAGCACATATGGTGGCACCTGGTCGACTGTCCACTGGTTCCAATGCAATTTCTGCGGCAGCACCGTAAGCCACTTAGCGAGAGAAGTGTGAATTCTCTTTTCAACGTATCAGTACAGCTTTTCAGAGTTTTGGAGAAGGATATTGGGTTTTGGTATTCAAATATAAGGCAAAATGGAATACTGACCTGTGCTGTTGCAGCAGCAATCGTGATATCGATTTTCCGATGCCTATTCTCGAAGACTTTGGAGAGACGCGGGGTTAGTATTCCTCTTCCAAGTACATTTTCAAGAATCAAGAGTACTTTAGGACTTATCTAGGGCCTGCGGAAGTGGCCCTGGCCCTCGCGGGAAAAATCAAAGGAGGGGAAAGGAACAGAGGACACTCACTATCGACGATCATTGTGTGGAAAATCTTGGCCAGCTCCACATGGTGCGTGAAAGCTGCTACAATTGCCAGGCCATCTTCGAAATTGTGAGCTGAGCTCCCCTTACTTACGTATGTATCTAGGAGACTCTCCCATTCTGGTGGATATGGGATTCTGATTGTGTTTCGAACATCAGCTCCGTGAGGATAAAGCGCTGGAGGCCGACCAAAGTACAGGCTCAGTTGCTTGTCTACGATGAAAGCCGCCCTAAAGAGACCAATCGGTCAGTGTCGAGCTTCCAAATGCGATTTTGACTTTAAATATGAGGTTTTTTCAACGGCATGTTGGGCAAGCACAGGCCTGCCAGAATAAATTCCAAGGGGAGGAAGCAGCTCGCAACACTTACCAATATACACGTCTTAGTACCTCGCGATCTATGGAAGAATCGGCAGCAACGTTCCAATTATTTGGATCAAGGTGCAATCCCATTTCGTGAGTCAGTCGGCAAGCCATGCCACAGAATAACCAACCTTTCGATCCCCGTCCCTGACCAATCTCCAGCTGTCCCAAGATTAAGAGCGATTGCAATGTAGTTAATTCCGGGAGTTCCAATGACTCATAGACCAAGCTTGTAGCCTTTTTGGCAAAGATAGGAGATAGCACCTTCAGCAAGGTGTCTTCTGAGACAAGTGCCGCTGTTGCGCAGATGGAATACAAGAGCATATCAGAGTAATATGGACCATCTCCGGCTGCGTAGTCCCTCAAGAAGTACTCGCGGTAGATACACATGTTATACTGGTAAATATTTTGGAAGAAGATGGAGAGCAATTGCCGACAAATCTGACCGTGTGGCTCATAGGTTCGGCTGTCATGTTCAAAAGTCCCTGGAGAATTGTGGGCAATTTGTCCAGAAATAATCGACGAGCCAGTATTGCTACGAGGAAACGTTCGGCTCGAAGTTCCTGAGAGCTGGATCTCGAAAAGGCTTGTGCCGCCGTAGAATTGAGTGGCTTTTCTCGAGTTGAGTTTCCTCATTCTCCCCTCTCGAGCTCGACCGAGAAATATATCCCCGGTTGACGAAGTCGATGGGGATGGCGAGACATGATTTGAGACTGGGTTTTGCTGGGCTTCAGATGTGACAGCCGTGGCAAGAAGTTCATTCCGTGATGGTTCATCGGCGGCAGCAAGCTTCTGGACTAGAGATTCAAGAGATGCTATCTGATTCTGAAGCGCTTGAACATGCTTCCTCGAGGCTGGTCTGTGAGATGATTTTTTAGCACGTTACAGTGCAAGTGGATAGCATGGCCGTGCCAACTTACCGTTGTCTTTCCCCGCCCCCAGGAAAGGAACAATCAACTTCAGCTTTCGTACATTTCGAGCATGGCATACGCCTATCGCATTTGATCTAGTATCCCAGTGAGCAAGTTGCCAGACACATGCGGAGATTAGCATTGCTGACTTTACGCTTGCGGCATCTCTCGCACCTGGGAAAGGTAAGCAAAGATTCATGGAATCGCAGCTCCGTGTCCGAATCTCTTACGAAATGCTGCAGTTGGAATCCGGGGCCGGAGTCACAGACCCGCGCTGCATGGTGAGATACTATATTGAAATGAAGCGGGGAAAACCAAGCGTGGATACCGTCGATGGTTACCAATTTCTCGGGTTCACTCGTTGATTGATCGGGTATCGGTGCTCGAGTCTGCTCGTCGGGATCAATACTGATGAAAGACAGCTGAAGGTTTTAATGACTTTTGAAGGAGTTCGTTTTACTGAGTTGTTGCCCCCTCACGGAGGATAGGATCCCCTGCACTTGTCAGATATTGCGCTAGACTTCGAGGGGTCCATTGAGTGGCATCTCCTCAAATTAACTTCCCAGCTTGTTGTATGAAAGTCGACCAAGTCAAGCTAGAAGAATGGAGTAAATGACATACTTCTATTCGACAGCACCTATTCACAATATGGCACTGCACAATAAAGCTTTGGTTCGGAATCCAGTCTCTAATTTCAAAGGTGGGATTGCTAGTATCTTCGTCAGACTGGGGACAAAACACCGTTCTTCATCGTGGAGTCGTTCTCAAGACTTCAGATCGATATCATTGTAACATACAGGATCCAAGATCGTCGGGCCTTCAGCGCTGCCTATCTTGTGTGTCGGTGGCTGCAATCTCAAGGTCTGTATCATGGCGTGGAGGCGGACTTCCACCTCCGTTTTTCAACGCTAGTGTAGCCGAGAACACCTAGATAGGGCCATGACTCGCTAATCACTGGCTCCTTTGAAATGGACCTGCAGGGTTCACGTTCCTCACGGATTGTTGTTGAAGATATTTGACTTTCCACCCCGGATTGTCAGTATCTGCCATAGACGGATCTGAATGTCCGTTTGTGCGCCTCCGCATATCACACAGGGCTGTCCGTGACATTGCATGGACCACCTCTATCTGATATCAGAACTCAAGCTCAGCTCCCGTATCCTCATCTATGGCCCCATCCTTCTATAAGAGATGTCATTGAGAACACCAGTCAGAAGATAGTTCGTTTCCACTAAAGGCTCGTTTCTTCTACAGCCAAACCTCATCATTCATTCTTCGGTCAATCCAATCATCATGTCGTCAAAAGTCGAAGGTGTGACTCCTGAGAAGCCAACCATCAACGACTCCAAAATCGAACCCAATGAGAAACTATACGGCAACGATGAGACAAGCGAAGAAGTCACAGAAGTCTACATCGATCCTGTCTTGCAAAAAAGGATCCTACGCAAACTCGACACACGTCTCGCACCACTTTTCTGTGCACTTTACTTCCTCTCCTACCTAGACCGCAGCAACATCGGCAATGCTGCCATCGCTGGACTTACAGACCAGCTCAACCTGACTGGTGCTCAGTACAGCACCGCAGTCAGCGTCTTCTTCGCTACCTACGTCGCAGCCATCTTCCCCTTGGTACTTGCTTTGAGAAAGATCAAGACTCACCGTGGCATCACCATCATGGCAGCAGCTTGGGCCATCGTCACAATCGGGACAGCATTCGTGAAGTCCTACGGATCTCTGATCGCATGTCGATTGGTTCTAGGATTATGCGAAGCGGGTTTCTTTCCCTGTATCAGTCTCTACATCACCATGGTTTACAATCGCAAAGAACAAGGTCTCCGTTTTGCGTACCTTTTTGCTGCCACTTCTTTCTCTGGCATGTTTGGTGGTCTCATCGCAACTGGAATCACCAAGATCGGTGAGGCTGGTGGACTTCGGTCTTGGTCATGGCTTTATATCGTGGAGGGACTCATCTCTCTGCTCGTCGTGCCTTTCGTCTGGTATGGTTTACCCGAGAAACCTGCTGAGGCGAAATGGTGGACACCCGAAGAGCGCGAGGCAATGAATCTTCGCGAGCAGCAACGCCTAGAATACATGGGCCGTGAGAAATTTGACTGGACCCAAGTCAGATCAGCACTTAAAGAGTGGAGGATTTACACGGGGTATGTATCAAGCTGTTCTTTCGATGTACTAAATTCCACTGCTGACATGTTTCAGTGCCTTGATCCAATTCTTCCAAGACATCATCCTCTACGGCTTCAGCACTTTCCTCCCCTCGATCCTCCGCAACGGTCTCGGCTACACCAGGATGGAAGCGCAATACATGAGCGTCCCAGTCTACTTCCTAGGAGGCCTCTCTTTCTTCGCAGCCGCCACAATCGGCGACAAGTACGGGCTCCGAGGCTCAGTCCTCCTCTGTCTCGATATCTTCGCCGTCGTCGGATACGCGCTTCTCGTCTCGGCAGATAGCAACGTTGTCAAATACGTCGCTTGCTACCTCATTGCCATTCCGCTCTACTGCGGACCCGGATTGAATGAAACTTGGATCGTCAACAATACTGCACCACATTACCGACGTGCAACGGCCCTCGGTCTCTCCCAAGCTATTGGAAATGTTGCCGGTGTCGTCGCACCGCAGGTTTATCGCAAGGCACCTTACATGTTGGGACATTGGAGCTCCCTCGGATCGGCCCTTATTTCCATGGGATTGATCTCGATCCAACTTATTTACTACAAGATACAGAACTCTAAGAAAGACAAGATTTCTCGGGGTGAGAGGGAGGATGATAGAAAGGGGACCACAGGTGAGGAAAATCTGGAGTTCAGATATGTGTATTAGGTTGAAGTCCGTGGGAATGTACGATGGGAGTCAACGAGGAGCAGTGTGGTATTTTGAAATTTCGTTTCAAGCAGGGTTCATCTGGTGAAATTTTGGTGGTAGGAAGGAAAGAATTCAGTAGCTTGATAGCAGTAGCGAATTTGAGTCTCAATTTCTGTGTCAATATGTCTACCTTTGCTTAGCTCGCGTAAAGCTGTTGACCCGATCACATCACTTCCCTTTTTCTCAATGCCACTCTATCTTCGCTACTTTCCAGCACATTTTAACAAGGCAAGAGTTAATTACCATCAATTATCCAGAATCACATCAAGAATTTGTTCGTCATTAGGCAGAATCATTCAAGTGAAGCATTTTCACGAGCTGTGACGTTGAAGGGTCAAGTTAGGAAATTTTGAAGAGCAAAGTCATGAATCTAATTTATGCCTATCAGGTATCCTATCATTTCAAAACCTCTTCCTCCAAGCAATCCAAAACAAGCATATGCCCCGGTGCATGAGCCATTACAACCCCCTCAAGGGATGCCCTCATAACCGCCTCCTGAGGCGTAACACCACACCCCCAAAATAGCGGCACATTCTCCTCATCCCCAGCCACCTCACTCAGCGGCCTTCCATCCATCGCCAACGGCGCATCACCCCACTGCGGGTCATCAACATTCTGAATCCCCAGCTTCTCAACCGCCTCCCACCCCCAAGCCACACACTCCCCATGAGTAGGAAGATACCGCCGTGTTATAGCACGGATGGCGTCGATATCCCTTTTATTGTACGGCCGCATAGACACCACATACGTACCGCCCGTGAACGCACCAGCAGGGTTCAGAGGGATGTTGGTACGGTACATAGGCACATTCCGATCGAGCAGCGCATGCCTAGGCGGGAACCCCGCTCGCGAAAGTGCGGATTCGAAGCTATAGCTACAGCCGATGAGGAAAGCGACATGATCTGATGTCCACTGTGAGATGATATCGGGGATACCAGCTTCAAGCAGCTTGGAGTCTTGGTAGACGTTGAAACGGGGACAGTCGGTGCGGAGGTCTAGCGAGGAGGCGATTTTGGAATTGGGGACGCTGGGGAGGTGGGATTTCAGGATGGAGAAGTCTCCTGGGATGAGGGATTCGGCGATTAGGGGACATGGGACTGGATTGCGGGCGCAGAGGTCGCGGAAGTCGGCGGCGTATTTTGAGGGGAGGATTATGAGGTTTGCTTGGAGATGGGATGGTGCGAGGCCGGAGGTTGACTTTGTGTGTGTGTTGCTTCGAGAAGCGAGGCGTGCTGCGATGCCAGTTGAGAGTGTTGACAGTGTCATGACCTCTTTGGTCTGCGTGATGGTGGTGGTAAAGGTAGACATAGCTCAAAGACGATCGAAGTATGAGTTACTAGTTGTGAAGAATTGAAGCTGCGAGTCGGGAAGAGTCTAAGTGACATTAAAGCAAAGTAAAATTACATTCGCATCTTGGACGGAACAATACTTATTTCTTCTGACATCTTATCTTTTGAGGTCGGCCAGATACTGGTTGATGTTGGCTGAGATTGAACTGTCGGATAAGTGCCGTCAATTGTGTGGATAGGAGGACAATTGAGGAGGCGGACTTCCAGCACCGTCTTTGTGGAGCTTCCTGGTGATTTGAAGTGACGGACAACCGCGTCCGCTCCTCCGTCTCGCCACCACCGAAATACAACACCATCAACGCCGTCGGAATTATACATAAAATGGACGGAGCGCATGTGCACCCATGAGACTTATGTAGCATAGCATAGACTACTGCGCAGCACCGACAAGATGGGAGACAGCCACATCGAAAATCCCGGATCCGCTGGGTCCGGCATCAAGATCTCCATAGACCGAGGTGGAACTTTCACAGATGTGCACGCCTCAGTGCCTGGCCGAGATGATATTATCCTCAAAGTCCTTTCTGTTGACCCTGCGAATTACAGCGATGCGCCTACTGAAGGCGTACGGCGGATTCTGGAACTGGTCACAGGGAAACCACATCCTCGCGGAGAGCCTCTTGATACGAAACTGATCGAGAGGATACGCATGGGAACTACTGTTGGAACGAACGCTTTGCTAGAGAGAAAAGGGGCTCGCTCGGCTCTTTTGATTACCAAAGGTTTCAAAGACCTCCTCAAGATCAGCAATCAGTCAAGGCCAAATATCTTCGATTTGACTGTTGCTCGACCGGAGCTTCTTTACCAGTCTGTCATTGAAATAGACGAGCGAGTTACTCTCGAGGGTTACGCTGAAGACCCCTCCCCGGTGGAAATCGATACTTCCAGCGATGAAGCCCTTCATGTTGGCCTCACAGGCGAAGTCATTCGTGTTCTCAAATCACCTGACTTGGTCGTTGTTAAGGAGTCTTTGAAGAAGCTCTGGGATGACGGATACAGATCTTTATCAGTGGTATTGATACACTCCTACGTCTACCCCGAGCATGAACGCCAAATTGGAGCCCTCGCTAGGGAAATGGGCTTTTCCGTCGTCGAGTCTGCTGCTTTACAGCCTATGATCAAAGCCGTACCTCGCGGAATGTCTGCAACAGCAGATGCGTACCTCACGCCCATCATCAAATCATACATCCAGTCGATCTCTGACAGCTTCAAGGGCGGCCTCGCTTCGTCAGATCTCCGCTGCGAGTTCATGCAGTCCGATGGAGGATTAGTGGACTTTCGAGGCTTTGGTGGGTTGAGAAGCATTCTGTCTGGACCAGCAGGTGGTGTCGTTGGCTATGCTCAGACATCTTGGGACGCTGAGCAACGCAAACCAGTCATCGGATTCGATATGGGCGGAACATCAACGGACTGCTCACGCTTTGCTGGTACTTACGAACACGTATTCGAGACTGTCACAGCCGGCATCACCATCCAGTCGCCGCAATTGGATATTATCACGTAAGTTCTGCATCAGTTCCCAATCACTTGTATTTGAATGCTAACTTGCCACAGGGTTGCTGCAGGTGGTGGATCTATGCTTTTCTGGCGCAATGGGCTCTTTGCAGTCGGTCCTGAATCAGCTGGTGCTCATCCAGGACCAGCATGCTATCGAAAAGGCGGCCCGTTGACCATCACTGATGCGAATCTGTTTCTTGGACGAATAGTTCCCGAGTACTTTCCTAAGATCTTTGGGCCCAACGAGGACCAACCTCTGGGAACTGAGATCGTGGTAGAGCTGTTTGCTAAGTTGACAGAGGAAATCAACAACGACAACCGAGCTGTAGGCCGAGCTGAGTTCTCGCCTGAGGAAGTAGCCTTGGGATTCCTGCGTGTTGCATCTGAAGTTATGGCTCGTCCCATCAGAGCGCTGACAGAGGCTCGAGGCCACGATACGTCGGATCACATGCTATCATGTTTCGGAGGCGCCGGTGGGCAACATGCTTGCGACGTGGCTGCAGCTCTGTCCATTTCCCAAGTCGTCATTCACAATTACTCCTCGATTCTGAGTGCTTATGGGCTTTCACTGGCAGATGTTGTACATGAAGTACAGAGACCAGCAGCGATGGCTTTTGGACCATCAAAATATCCCGAGATTACAGCAACCCTGGATGAACTTTCTTCGACAGCAACAGATCATCTGCGGGGCCAGAAACTCGGGGATGATCTCATTCGACTCGAGCTATACCTCAACATGAGATATGAAGGATCCAATTCTTCATTCATGATCATGCAGGAGCCCCACCAAGCCGTTGAGAACTTCCAGAAGACCTTCGAAGAGAGACATTCTCGAGAGTTTGGCTTCGTCTTTCCAGAGAAGAAGATTCTCATTGATGATTTCCGTGTTCGTGCAGTCGGATCAGCTGCAAAACACATGGGGGACAGCCCATATCAACAGCTAAAGAGAGCCGCAGAAAAGTCTGTCACGGTTCCTGAGCCAGAGACAAAGACACTCATATGCTTCGACGCCAATTCAGGACATGTCAATACCGGTGTTCATTTGTTGGGAAATCTTGAGCCAGGCACAAGACTTTCTGGTCCAGCATTGATCTTAGACAAAACTCAGACGATCTTGGTATCTCCGGGGTGTCTTGCAACGGTGCTTAAAAGTACAGTTATGATTGACTTGGCAGGGCCGAATCCTGCCACAAAGATCTCGGATAGCTCTCCAGTTCCAACTAGAGATGAAGTCAATCCAATCAAGCTCTCTATCTTTGGTCACAGGTAAGAACTCCTTACAGCTCCCCCTAATGTTGTCGTAGCTCAGCTAACACGACTCCAAGATTCATGTCAATCGCCGAGCAGATGGGACGTACTCTTCAGAAGACCTCTGTATCGACAAATATCAAAGAGAGACTGGATTTCTCATGTGCCTTGTTCTCACCAGATGGTGGTCTCGTTGCAAATGCTCCTCACGTCCCAGTCCACCTTGGTAGCATGCAATTCTGCGTCAGACATCTCCACCACATGTGGATGAGTAAACTCGAAGAAGGCGATGTGCTGCTCTCCAATCACCCCTCGAGCGGAGGTACTCATCTACCAGATCTCACAGTTGTGACACCTGTATTCGACAATGGCGAGATCGTCTTCTATGTCGCATCGCGTGGCCACCATGCTGATATTGGCGGAAGTCGGCCGGGTTCGATGCCACCGGATTCTAAGTGGTTGTACGAAGAAGGTGCAGCTATCTTCGGTGAGAAGATCGTCAGTCATGGCCGATTCAATGAAGAGAGAGTCATCGAGATGCTACTACATGAGCCGGCAAAGTACCCAGGCATTTCCGGTACTCGAGCACTAAGCGACAACCTCTCGGATCTCAAAGCTCAGATAGCGGCAAACAAACAAGGGATCAACCTCATCCAAGCACTGATTGAAGAGCATACTCTATTCCAAGTCCACAAATACATGTTTGCGATTCAGGATAACGCCGAAGAGGCAGTTCGAAGTCTTCTCAAGAAAATGAACACGTCTGGTGCGGCCCTTCAGGCCGTGGATTACATGGACGACGGAACCCCAATTGTGCTGAAGATCACCATCGATGAGAACACTGGCTCAGCTGTCTTCGACTTCAATGGCACAGGTCCTCAAGTGTATGGTAACACAAATGCACCCATTGCTATTACTCACTCCGCAATTATTTACTGTCTCCGAGCGCTCATCGCGTCTGACATCCCTCTCAACCAAGGATGTCTCAAGCCAATCGACATCCGCGTACCCGAACACTCAATCCTATCCCCTGCAGCAGGCGCTTCAGTAGTCGGAGGAAACGTTCTCACATCGCAACGCATCACAGACGTTATCCTGACAGCTTTTAGCGCCTGTGCTGACAGTCAAGGATGCATGAACAACCTGACCTTTGGAATTGGAGGGAAGGCTATCAATGCCGACGGCGAGGAGATCGTCGAGAAAGGGTTTGGATATTACGAGACAATCGGAGGTGGTGCGGGTGCCGGGCCGACGTGGGATGGAACGAGTGGTGTGCATACACACATGACCAACACGCGTATAACAGACCCCGAAGTTTTCGAGAAACGCTATCCAGTTCTTTTGCGGGAGTTCGGGATACGTGAAGGCTCCGGGGGTGAGGGTCTGCATCCTGGCGGGGATGGCATTGTCAGGGACATCGAGTTCTTGGTTCCCAAGGTTCAAGTGTCGATTCTTTCGGAGAGGAGGACGAGGGCGCCGAAGGGAAGTAATGGTGGAGGGGCTGGTGAGATGGGGAGGAATCTCTGGGTGAGAAAGGAAGATGGGTTGGTCATAAATCTTGGCGGGAAGGCAACGGCGAGCTTTGAGAAGGGAGACAGGATCATTATTAATTCACCGGGTGGTGGTGGATGGGGAAGAAAGGGAGCATTGTAGTTTGGAGGAGGCGGCCATGTAATTCTGTTCTTCCGTTTGTTAATTTTCGAAGGAACCATGATATCCAAAAAAAAGTTTTAAGACTTCAAGATATCTCTTCCCCTTGAATCTTCATGGGAAAGGCGGATAAGGCAAATGATGATCTGCAAACTGCCACGTATCATCGTCAAAAATGAATGGCACGTCTCTCACACAAGTGTCATACCCCGAGCCCCCCTCTCTCGGCCTCAAAACCCGACTCGTGTCTCGCTTAATAGGATTGTCGCCGTCTCCGCAGATGTACATTTGAATCCTGCTCTTTAGAGTCTCAAAGGCCGGAACCCCCGGCGACATTTCGGCGACCTCCCAAGCTTCATTCCTGCAGTTGAAGAGCAAACCAGATAAATCCACGGTAGCAAGGGAGATCTCCTGCCGAAGGAATTCGATGATGTCTAGCCATGACGTGATCTCTTCTTCGCCTTTTGTGTTGATGTATACGTCCAAAGTGATAGAATGAAATGCAAGAGAGCGCAGAGAGGACTTGTATGATAGTAAAAGGTTTCGCAGCTCTGGTCCCGTCATTCTGAGATGCTCCATCGAAAGATGTTGAAGTCCTACCCCATGTTGCGAAATTGGCATGATACATGAGAGCTGGAGTGGCCGACGATCAGTCTGTAAGAACAAATGCCCACGATACACAAGTTTGAGCTCTTGTAAGTTTGGACAGCTAGACATTATATGGCTGAAACTCGATGCTTGACACTGGTATTTGTCGACGAATATGAGACTCAGCTTTTTCAGAGCGGGGAATTCCCGTGCTTGAGGATAGGTATGGGGGGTAAAATCGGATAGATGAAGGTCGACGACGTCGAACGCGGTCAGCATGGACGCTTTGGTCGCAAGATGTAGAACCTCCATGGCATCCCATTGTCGAGGGCGTTGAATGGAGTTGAATAGTATATGTCGCCCAGATAGCGTGTCCTGTGAGAACTTGGAGCTGGCGACAAAATTGGAAATGCGAGTATGTGTGCTTGAGTTTAAAGTCTGGGATTTTCTGAGCGTTGTTGGTTGAAGGATGGAATTGAGATTGGGACATTGGATAATGCTGTCCAGGAGTAGAGATTGTACATTCAATGTCTGGACGAATGCCTTTTCATCGTCAAGATATTCCAGCCATTTCGCATAGTAAATTTGCAGTTCCGATTTAGGGTATGTGTCAAGAACTTTCAGCCGACCTATATAGTCCACACCCTCGAAGTTCCCGGCATGGTCCTCTCGCCAGTCTTCAAACGAATCGATGGAAGGTGGGTCGAATTCAAAGCTGCAAAGTGTTCGAGGATCGATGTCGAGCACTTTCACATACGATTTAAGTACGGAATGTTCAGAAACTCGCTGAAATCTTTGAAGGCTTTTAAGACTGGTGGTGAGATATACAGTGGAGTAGAGCTCTTGAGCGGCGATGGTTGTGAAGATGGAACACGTAAGACGGAGGCTTCTGAGATCTGGCCGGGGGATTTCCTGGCATATCTTGATCAAAAGTTCGGACGGGAGACTGGTGAGACTGATGGCAGTGATTGATGACATGTTGGATAGTGGTATAAGCAGAGGATTTGACAATAATACGCCCCGCTGGATTGTTATTGTTTCAATTGCAATTTGCTGGACACGCACAAGGGTAGAATCGTATAAGGCTAATACTTTGCGTAAGTAGGGAAGGATAAGACGGTGATAGCAGCACACGGGTTCAGATCTCTTCCGCGGAAATTTGGTGTTTTTGGCTCAATGTTGTTGCAGGACGCGAGGATCGGACGCCAACGCGGGATTGGGACATGTCCAGATCCAGTGTCTAGTCTCACGTGACTTGTGATGAAGTTTGGATTCCAGCTGCAGGTTGCATCATAATATTTCAAACAAATAAATAAACAACAAAACAAACAGCCCCCATGTATGGTAATTAGACTAGAGTAACCCTCCCACAATGTCTCCCCAAACAATTCGAAGCAATCAGCCGTCGGCTACAGTCACGTGTTGGCACCAAATTGACAGGGGGTTGATTGTCCCACTTCTGGCTGTGACATTGCGACGAAGACATCGACAACATCCAGTTCCAGTCCCAGCTCTCAACCCCGAACCTCCTTCCAGAATGTGATTGACCGATGCATCATGAATATACATACCTATATGCACCTATCTACCTATAGTTTCCGTACAAACGATTTCTTTTGACAGCTCCAGCCATTCATCGCGAGTCACGCATCCTCTCTTCCTCCCGGCCATGATTCGAAAACCAATTGCTAAAGAAGCAATGCCGTCGCAATGGTTGTAGCCACGAGATACATCTTCGGCGTGGATCGGGTCGATGGCATGAATCTTTTACAAATTCGCTCTTGATTGTGGAGGGTCTTATCCGTCGCCCTTGTCGCCGTGGATGTCCTTCTCGTCAAATCCTGTACTTAGGGGACGAAGGCTGGAACGACCTGCACTTAGAGGCTTAGGTCGACATCCGCGTCGCGTATATTATCACTTAGGAGTCAAGTTGAGAAGAACAAATCTCGACTTACCTAAGAGCCCACAGAAGCCCAGCAACGGTGCTTTTTTCGCCTTTCCAACATAAAAGCCGCGCCATCCGCCTCCAGAAGGAAGTTTCCCTTTCATTCTTTGGTTCATTCCATCATCATCATCACAAGCCAAAACGCACTTAATTCACCCCACCAAACTGCCCCGCCATTCACTCATTGTCCTCGAAACATCAACACAAAGTTCTTTGTATATAACTTTGGCTTCTGCCAAACAATCTTTCTACAATGACAACCACTTCGATGATCCAACCAAAATTCCTTACGAAAGGCGACGAGCTAGGTGTGGTCGCTGTCGGGTTCTCTGGCGGACAAGTAAGCATAAAGCAGCTACGTAACCTCGAGGCACTCGCAACTAACAATTCCCAGTGCAAACCTGGAGTCGACGCTGCGCCATCAGCTCTGATTGAGAGCGGCCTCCTGACCCAGCTCAAGGAAGACTTGGGCTACAAGCTATTTCACGATGATACCGTCCATTCCTACAAAGAGCTCCTTCCATCCTCCGACCCAGACTACCGCGGAATGAAGAACCCTCTTGCAGTATCTGCCGTTACGCGCAAGCTCTCGGAGCAGGTCTACTCGCATGCGAAAGAGGGCCGGATGGTCTTGACACTTGGTGGCGACCACAGTATTGCGATTGGCACGATTGCAGGTACTGCGAGAGCTATTCGTGAGCGTTTGGATCGCGAGATAGCTGTCATTTGGGTCGATGCGCATACGGATATCAATACACCAGAGACAAGCGACAGTGGAAATGTACACGGAATGCCCGTTGCTTTCTTGACAGGATTGGCCAAGGATGACCGGGAAGATGTGTTCGGCTGGTTGAAGAAGGAGAACCTCATCAGCGTAAAGAAGCTGGTGTACATTGGCCTACGGGATGTCGATCGTGGCGAGAAGCTCATTCTGAGAGAGAATGGAATCAAGGCTTTTAGCATGCATGATATTGACAGGCATGTTGCAACGCTCCAATCTACGAGAAGTAATACTGATTGATTTGCAGACACGGTATTGGCAGAGTTATGGAGATGGCCTTGGGCCACATCGGTACCGACACACCTATTCACTTGTCTTTCGACGTCGATGCATTAGATCCCATGTGGGCTCCCAGCACTGGAACTCCTGTCCGAGGTGGTCTTACATTGAGGGAGGGTGATTTCATTGCCGAGTGCGTCCACGAAACTGGAAACCTTGTAGCAATGGATTTGGTCGAGGTCAATCCTACACTAGAGCCAGGAGTCGATGATATTGGAGCCCACATGACGGTCAGATCTGGATGTTCCTTGGTCAGATGTGCGTTGGGAGAATCTCTGCTTTAGGTGCTGGATGGGAAAATTGGACATTTGGGCTTGGGATCGGCAAGGTGGAGGAGTAAAGGTTCGGATACTTTGATACTCCGGTAGATCACCCTTGAAATTCATATGAACATTTAATGAAGCTTGTCTTTGATGTTGTGCATCCGCTACATGTTGTGCTCTGTTATTAAATACTCCGTTCCTGTCGGTTTGTTATGCAGCTCATACTTGAATACGAGGAAATGCTATTCAATGAGAGAAAACATATGTCAAGCATGATAATCCTGACTACAATTACATTGTTGATTTTCTAAATAGCTAAACAGAGTTAGAGATCCAACTTGGGGCCCCCTTTCGGAAAGGTCACCCGAACCCGGAGCCACTAGCCAAGGCTGAGATTCCAGAAGAGTCGAGACGGCGATCTGTCAGCTAAACTAAACAACACTCTCAGCCTCGCCTTCATTACGACTTCGCCTCTACCTACAACCGTACGCGGCATATAAATTCGATACTCCGATACCCTATAATCATGGCGTCCTCATCACGTTCAGAGCCAGAAGAGACCAGCTTCACAACAATGGACGAAAAAGACCCCACCCTCATCGGCGCCCATTGTCAATACACGTACTGCAACCAACTCGACTTCCTCCCCTTCCGCTGCGAATCATGCCGTGGCACATTCTGTCTCGACCACCGCTCAGAAAGCGGACATCATTGTGCGAAAGCAGGAGAATGGGCTGCGAAACGGAGGAGAGCGAATCTATCCACACCCTCTCTCGGAGCAGGCAAACTCATGAGTGAAGTTGAGAAGCCTTGCGCCTCACCAACATGCAAGACAATAATTGGCACGAGCCTGTCGACTTCAGTACACTGCTCTACGTGTAATCGCGATTACTGCCTCAAGCACCGACTAAAAGAAGATCATGATTGCAAAAACCTCATCCCGATCGGGGCTCGAGTCGGTCGATTCGACGCCCAAGCCGACACGGCGAAGAACGCCCTCGGTCGACTGAAAGCCTGGGGCTCGGCACAGAAAGCCAAAGCCAGCAGCGGAGCGACACGAGTCCTCCCAAAACCCAAGCCAACATCCGCAGCGGCGCGAGTCATCGCCGTCAACAACCTCAAGAAGACAGCAAAGGGCGATGATAAACTCCCGCCCGAGAAGAGGATATACTTATATGTTGAGGCGGAGGCTGCGACTATCACGTCTAAGTTCCCGAGCGGCGCGTTCTACTATTCGAAGGATTGGGTTATGGGACGGGTGCTGGATGCGGCGGCCAAGAGTCTGCAGGTCCAGAATGTCAATAATCAGGGCACGGACGAGAAGGATAAGTTGAGGATCTTCCATGTGGAAGGTGGGAGGTTGCTGGAGTTTAATGAGAAGGTTGGCTCAGCGCTTGTTAGTGGGAATAAGATTGTGCTGTTGAGGGGAGTTGGACCAGCGGTTCCGGATCTGATTGATTTGACGAATGCCTGAGCAAGCGAACGAGCCATGGTCTTGATGGATTGATTGCATTTCCTCGGCGTTGGATATTGGGAGGGCAGCATGGGAGATTTGGCGTTTTATTATACTGGGACGATACCTAGCATTGGAAACGAACACATTTCCATGAATTCCATAGTCGTGTAAGCTTCCTTGAGGTACGCTCTCATCACGGGATCGAATGTTTACAAACCCGTCTGATTATTGGGACTGTCTCTTTTCCAGATTAACAACATTGGAGGTCAACTTGATGAAGCAGTCAGCTGAGTCTATTCTTTCAAGTATCTTACAGTATCTTCCTCAGTATCTTCTGTTTGTCTAGTGGCATCTGAAGAGGTATATTTCAGAAATGAAACAGTAGCCAGTGCTTCAACTCAGTAGATGGCGACGATCGTACGACATCGGCGACTACTTACTTCCTCGAATATCACTTTCCAGACAGTTACCGACAACACGATTGTCGGTATTTGTCCAGGGCCCTCAAACACATATGCAGCCCCTTCCAAATGGAGAGATAAACCGCTTATCCCGCTACGACCAGTCAGCATGGTACCAAATGCGTACATGTGAGCATTCGAATATGCATGCATCGCGTGTGTTATGCTTACCCCCAAGGGTACATTAACGCTGGACGCTTGAATAAGGTTAAAGAAGTCGATCCCGAAAGTGAGTCTCGCCTCTCACACACCTCACCCTTGGTTTTCATCACCAAGCGCTCGCCTCCTGATTCGCCTCTATTCCTATCTTCCTTGGCATGCTCTGAGACCTGCACAGCCACGGCGTAGCTACACGCTCGCTGGCACCTGCCAACCTCGCATCATTGGCCCTGAGTTGGGCAATTTGGGCTTCCAAGCAGCAGGATAACCGCCGAGGTGGGAAAGTGGGCGTGGGAGTGAGTGGGAGTAACCCGTGTGCCACCCCTCATTCCATTCCAGTCGCAACAAATAATGTCCCACACGCCCGTTTGTGACCTTGTTTGATGTTGCCTTGCCTACCTCTTTTCTACGAACCCTGAGTTCTTTAATTTATTTCCCATCCTCCTCAAATTTCTCGCAGTTGACTCCTTAATTGTGGAGGTCTCTTAAGTCTTCTCTCTCCCTCTGTTTTCTCAAATTCCTCTTGCTTCAACCCCGCATCTACCTATCATTGGCAACACTTCTGCCAACCAAGACTTGATCGCAAGAATGGCGTCAGGGCATAATGTACGCACCCATTGTCCCAACTACGATATTCTATCTATTCACTTATCAATTGTTGGCAGGATCCAAAGCTTCTCTATGCCATCAACGGTATCAAAGCATACCATCTTGAGAATGGCAAGGAAGATTGCCTTACGCCCGCTGGGGGCCAAACACTGTCGTTGCTGATGGTTCCAACATCGTCACCATTCTCAGGATTATCATCTGCAGACCCTCAATCTGCTGCTCCAGAAGAAGACTTCTACCTACATCTCCATCTCCCTCCCGAGCTCGACCTACCCCTCCCCGCGACTACACAAATATACCACCAACCGCCCAACAGCTACCTCATTCCGAGATGGGACTTAGGTCCAGATAGTGGCGCCTTCACAAGAATAGAGTTCCCGGGTGTTGGAAAGGGAAAAGGAAGCCAGGAGGATGTCGATACATTTGAGACAATTCTTGCGCAATGCACAGCCTTTCTAGAGCGAGCCTCGCCACCCAGGTCCTCTCGACCTAAGGTTTCGAGAAGCAAGAGTGGTAAGGAGCTACCTATTCCCGCATATGACCCTTCGGCATTCAAGCCAGGAGAGGCATATGTTTCAGGTAGCTCTAGCTCTCATACTGGCGGCCAAATTGTTCTGATCGATGAGGAGAATGGAAGTGTTGTGGGTGAATTAGGAGAGGGTTTCCAGGTAGTGGAGGATAGTAAGATGAAGCCAGGGTCGAAAGGTATGTGACTGTCTGAGTTTTTGCAAGCATCACTAACAGGTCCAAGATCCGGTCATCATATCGCTGCCTCAAGATGGATCCCAGAATATCGGTGTTGCACCTGCATCCCAAGAATATCTTGAAATGGCTATGCATCCTGCATACAAGAACTCCACACTGGTTTCAAAGGCAGCTATGGCGTCTCGCCTCATTGTTACGACATCCACCTATGTTTCCAAGACCCTGCAAAGCCAAGCCGACAGCTTCACGCAGAAGACCAAGCCAAATGCAAAGCCTATGACTTTTGATGCTACGACTCAGACGCGCGTCCGCAAAGTTCACACCTTCACCGAGGGAGCAGCAGGCTTAAGTGCTAAGACCGTGGGACAAGTTAGCAAGTATGCACAAAACATTGGTGCTACGCTTGCCAAGCGCGGAGAGAAGAGCCACCACAAAGGCATTGGCCCTGATGGACAGCCTGTTAGTGATTACAAGCCTGGCCTGTTGAACAAGAGTCTGATGGCATTTTCTACAATTGCGGACGGAATCGACCAAGCTGGACGGACTCTCTTGGCTTCTACATCTACTGCCGCAACCACTGTTGTGACCCACAAGTACGGCGCTGAAGCTGGTGAACTTTCAAAGAGTATTGGTGGGGGTGTCAAGAATGTCGGTCTGGTTTATATCGATGCTACGGGCGTCTCGCGGAAGGCCATTGTCAAGTCTGTGGCCAAGGGTATGGTAGTCGGGAAGATGAAGGGAGGTGGAGATCTGGTTGTTGGTGGAGGCGATGGGGGAGTAATTCCCGCACCACAGAGCTCTACTGCCAACTGGAAAGAGAAAGAGGCTGCCCAAGGCCGCTATACTGATGATCTCAGTATGAGTGGTGGAAGGAGCACGCCTGATCTGGTTGGGTACGGAAGAGCTGCTCCTCCAGCATATGCCACAGGACCAGGCGAGACACTTGAGGGACAGAAAGCCTACCTACCCGACCAGAAGAGATGAGATATTTGAGATTTGGGCTACAGAACATGCAAGGATTTTGAAAGTAAATGATGCCATGAGTGATGATGAGAGGATGCGAGGATGGATGGATGGATGGATGGATGAGACACGGCATTTAATAGTAGAAAAGCAGATATATTACTGCGTGACGATCAGTCTACAAATCACAGAATTTTCATTTCAATTTCAGCAAAGAAATTCTACAGTACCACTTCCCATTCATTCCTGCTGAGCGGCAAATGTGTTTCCAAAATCAGGTGGGTTTTTTCCAACTTCGAAATTGGCATTCGCCCCGAACCGAACTTGTCGAAGCGAAGGGCCAATACTCTAAAATATGTATGTATCGTGTAATATCGTCTAGCTTAGCTCGCAGACGCTATTGAGCTCAAGACAGACGACTTTCTCAGTCTTCGACTTAAGTGCAAAGACCTGAGCACCCACTCATTTCCCCAGTTCCTCAGCCGCTTTCTCAAGATTCGCCGCTACATGCTAAACTGTCATAGTCTCTCCTCGATATAGCATATTTTACGCACGCTGTGATAAAAATGACACCCATATGCCTTGGGGAGCAGTATTGCAGACGGGACAAATTGGAGTCTTTCCTACATCGACCATGGCGCGGGTCGAGAATATCAACCATATAAAGCATACTCCCCAAGCTCCTCTCACAGAGATAACGGCAGGCCAGGATTCGCTACATCATGATATATCTCCGCGTTACAATCGACAAGCGATGAGTCCTGAGATGCTACCCAACTATTCAGATATCTCCTTAGCGCAACCATTTTCAAAGCTCGTTTCCGTCACATCCTCTACACTCATGAGTGGCCCCCGAACTCGCTCGAGTTCAAGCGCATGGACAGAAGACCTGTCGAGTTTCACAGGGCTTTTTCCAACCTTAATAGGACTTCGTTTAAACTCTCTACGGCCGCGTTGTGCGTCGACAGCTTGGCAAATTTTCGACCAGCTCACGATTGCCACCCCTCTGGGGACTGTCAATCACTGCAGGTGATTTTACTGAGCATGATTTGGCTACACTTTTTCTGAATCATAAGGATACTTCAAGGAAATTTATCATAGCAATGTTGACATCATCGAAGGAAAGGAGCTGTGGACATTGTTTGAGTGAGCCGTAGAAGAGAAGCTGCCAGTTGGGAACCTCAGGATTTATGTTTATACCTGGACGCTTGAAGTAAGTTGGTTTATTGAAGCAGGATGGTCATCCATTCCTCAGATACACACTCAATTGTTGAGCTACTGCAAGCGATTTCATAGGCTTCCCTGTGATGCTTTGTAAATTTCACATTTGGCAACTTTTGAAACTTGAACGCACCTTCTCTAGTGAGTTGTGGGTGATGGCTCGCCAGCTATCGAAAATCTGGAGAGTTATGTCAAATAAGGCGATGAAAGCGGATGTAGGCGTTGCAGGCATATACGTGCGCGAACCCAGCCAGGATCTGAGGGGAGCCCTAAAACTGCAGCAATGTCAGTTAGGTATTGTGCGCAAATTAATTGCCACGACCTACTTTAAGTGTTGGATTTTCAGCAGGCGCTAAATATGCTACTCAATTATCGAAAAACGAATGCTTAGGATTCGCCCGGAAAGCAGGAGGCGGGCCGTTTTTGATACACGATACACGATGTACTGGCAATCTCGCGAGAAGACAGGAAATTATATGAAGCGAAACCAGGTATATTCAAGCTCTAGAGCGATTTTTGGGGCGAAAGAAGGAGGTTGCGATTCTAATTGTGTTAGCTGAAACCTCACATGGAACTGATGCAACGGACTCTGTACAAATTTTGAATCAAAGTTCCAGAAACTGTGGTCATTCTTGCTGCTCCAAATCAGCGACAACGTCTTGCAAGCTCGCGTTTTATTACATTCCCTCTTGATGATGTCTCCATGAAACAGGAGAATTTGTTCGATTTTAGCTAATAGTTGAATGTGGTTCTCTTGTTCTTCTTCTGGGCGGAGTTGACGGAGAATACTAGCAAAGATGGGTTCGCGATTGGCACGTGTTCTAGATACATATATCTCGAACACAGGTGGATAAAACCCAGCATTTCCCCAGTCCAGTAGCGCTATCTTCTCACTATGCAACCGCAAGATATTTCGCGGAGCAAGGTCGGTATGGCAAACTATCAGCTTTGCTGCTGCGAAATCGAACTGCTTTGTCTGGCTGTTTGGTTGGTATTGTGCAAGTATGCGATTCAACCAATCCTCCATCTCGAAGATAGAAGTGAAGGATGTTGATAGACCGCTATCCGACCATAGATAGCTTCATGGAGAGCCACCACCGGCGGGCCCAGGGCCCTGTCTTAATGGTACCGGAAGTGTTGCTAGGTGACCAAGGGCATCCACGATGGAATTCACCACATCTATCTGCTCCTTAGAAAATGCAGATTCCAGGTACGTAGAAATGCTTATACCATCGATGCACTCCATGACGAGATATCCAACGGATCCATCCTGGAAGAATCGGTATGGCTCTGGTACACGGAAAAGATCTTGGTTCGCATACTCTCAGACATATCGCTGTGTCGCGGCTTCGGCGGGAGTGATGTCAAGCCCGAACTTGATGATTGTGGTATCTGAGACGCGGACGAGTCTTGAACCAGCCGAGCAATTGTTCTTGCAAAAGGAAGCTAGTTCTTCATCGCTAGGCAAGAATGGTGACATGATGGAAATCGCAGGAAATGATATGTAAACCTCCGGAACAAAGCTTGCGCTAAACGAAAGACCACTGATCAAGAATAGTGGGCAAGGAAGGTTGTGAAGGGAATTGATGAAAAGGATTACGAATTAGGGAAGGCAAATGTGAGGAATAAAGAGTTGGAAGAGTGGTTAGATCAATTAAGGCCTAAAAAGAGGAGGAAAGTTCAAACTAGTCCAAATTCTAAGTTTGTGACAACACGTGCTATTTGGGAGGCTCAAATTGCAGCTGGAGATCGTCAAATTGCACTTATAGAATCAGAATCAGAAGGAGATTCAGATTCTATACTTTCATGTATAGAGGTTAAGGTACTATAGAGTTATTAAGTCCCGAATAAGAAGTGCTGTAATTAAG
>JAFJYG010000246.1:0-61920 GCA_017366145.1 Cadophora sp. M221 | reverse complement strand
AGCTGTGTATAAGAGACAGAGCTTATATATCTCTCATCTTACTTTCTCTCTTTCACTAGGGTTATGACGGACGTACCTGGCAGGACATTCATGGCCCCTATCAAAAGCGTCAACTTCCCGCTCGCTCTCCTTCAGATCGTCGCATTTCCTGTGGTTGTATCCGTGCCCGGCTCCTAGGGAGTCTTGTTTTGATTTGTGTCTATCGCAGAGGGTTATTAGGAGGTGGGTGTGGGCGCAGTATTGGCAGGCTGTTGAGAGGGTGGTGCACATCTTTTTTGAGGTCTGGGTAGCGACGTTTTTGTGGTGATGGTGGTGGTGGTGTTATTGTTTTTGAGAAGGTGTGTATTTGTGTTGGGAGGATGTGACGGAGAAGTTGGGAGATGGGAAGTGGAAAGGGACGATAGAGAGGAAAGAGTTTGGTTTTATGCTCTGGATGGGATGGGGAGAGGTTGAGTGAATGTTCTAGGTGTCAGAGATGACTTTGAAAGTCGTGGAAGAGTCATGATCATTGTTGACTGTCCAGTTATTAGATGGTTGTTTCGGTTGAAATTCGGAGTTTGATCTCCTACGCATTTTAGAACTCCTTCCTTCCAGATTGGAATCGACTGAAGTAGTTGTTGTCTCCTTTCTTAGCTTTCTAAAACAGAACCCCCCGAGAGTGGCTTTCCTTTTATCGCCTTGAACACAACTCTTGTCCTGCAAGGTGTTAGGTTTCAAATTTCTTCGAAAGGTAAGGACTCCTTGTCTCTTTGCTCTGGCAGACTCTCAAAGAAGCATATTTCTAACATATTTTGATACAAGACTTGATCTCGATTCATTTTTTCTTTTCAAAAAACGGTCTCTTGAATATAAGAATTCTTGTTTTAGCTCCGTATTGATGCCGGAAGATGTAGGTAATCGGAAGTAGCTTGAAGACTTTAGACTTAAATATTTGAATCATTTGCTTCATGTGTGATGTTGATGATTTATCCATGCTCATTCCGCTCATACGAGCTTCGACAATATTGCATCAGAAAGCTCTTTGAAATTGTTCCGCATGAAAGAGCTGTTGGACGCATTCCTTTGTTTGGCTTATCACTGCCCCAAATATTTTGCATATATCTTTCAAGAAAACGGTAGAACACAAAACAAACATGAACAGACGAATTACAAATTACTCTGCCAGATACGTGTCCATATCGATTCATAATCGCCATAAATTGGACGCATAATGGAGAGCTGCGGATCGACGAATTCGATAATGCGGTCATGATGTGGATTGGTGCATATCTTCTGGCGGAGGAGTTCTCGGTCGTTGGATGAGCAGGCTTCCTGGGGGTGGAATTTTGTCGGAAAGGAGTTTCATGAGGGTTTGGGCAAAGACTAAGCGTGGAACTTGCCTTAGAAGATATTCAACGAATTGGTTGAGATTAGGAAGATTTGGTTTCTTAATTTAGACAGTGCCTGCGCGATAGTATAGAGTTTTGAGGTGTTTGGACACAAGATGCATTTGGTTCACAGGCCTGACGAAGCGAGGGACACACCTCTCGCTTAAAAAGGAGGCCGGGTAAATAGACAACAGAGGGGTAATAAAGCAAACCGACCAGCCCGACCAGCCCAACCAGCGTAATCCTGTGTGAATTCCTCTTGGATGCAAGTCACACGCAACGGTTAGCCACATAACCACGCATATCTATTATTGTGCCAGCCATATTTGCGAATGTTCGCAATTTCTGCATCGCGAAGCTGGTGCTTTCAAATCGTCCTGATCCCAATTCCAAATTCTGCGAATTGTCGCGAGAAGCCCCGCCTCAACGGTACACCAAATTACAGACAACATTCCAATATACATAGATAAGTTAGAGTTGTTCTGTCCTCGACTGTCGCCTTCTACTTCCAAATCTGATTCTGGAATTATTCTCTGCTCTATAGAAAACCCTCGGTGTCATATTTACCAGATCATCACACATCCTTATTTCCCATCGCCTCCTCGAGATGACTACCTTAGTTTTTCATCTCGTGGATCAAAACGATGACCCGGTAGTTGCTGGGAATGGAAGTTCAGGACCAGTGACTCAGCCAAGTGACCCCCGTAAGGATTGCCCATCTAGGATTGGAACGGACTCTAACATCTATAGTCTATGGAGGCTCGAGACTCAACACATAGAATCAAACATTGCCTGAGGAGAACCATGTGAGCATTCCGTGTCTCAACGCATTTAGTCCCCATATCTCCAACTGGCACTGATAGATTTTCGTCAGTCTCGAAGCAGGCTGATGCGTGTGGCTCTGAGCTGGAGCTGATAGACCCACACCCCAACTTGAAGATGATGGGGATGAATGGCTTTAGTTGTTGGATGGGGAAAGCTTTCAAATTTCAATGGAAAATGTGAATTTTTTGTTATTGTTGAGCTACTTCAGCCCATGTCTTGATAATCGACAAGTGAAATACCCAACAACCCATCCAGCTCGGTGACCGCGATTCGGTATTCTTCAGCGCTCAGACTGACACTCTCATGGTTGGTACTGTTGTCTAAATACAGATCCAACCCGAGGTTCGGTGAGGATGGAGCCAACATGAGATTTGCTCTGATAGCGGAAAAGTTCATTTCAGAGGCGGGCGACTCTTGTGTCTTGGTGTGTGGGTGGAGGTCGAATTCTTGGCGGTCCTTCGAATGGTCTGCAGAGGGGAAAGAACAGACCGATTGGTGGTTGTACCTATGACTGGGCGACAACAAAGTTGCAGTAGGATCAATTCCTGAATTAGGGAGCCATACTGGTGTAATTTCTGGCACCGAGTCTGTAGAAACGGAAGAAAGTATAGAGTATTCCCCTGGTAGCTGGGGTCCGATTTCCGGAAAGGCTTGCTGGGCTCGGGATTGTTGACCGTGTTTCTCATACCGAATATCAAACGGCACTGTACTAGTTGCACATGGAGAACTCTTCTGGTGGTCTTCCAATTCATCATAGTAGTCCGTGGGAAAAGTGGTGATCGTTTCGGTAATCATAATGTTCTCGGTCCAATTCACGTTGGACAACGCTTTTGTATCCAACTCATTGTGGTCATTAGAGTGTGGACCTGGATCCAAACAGGCATGGAGGGTCTCCCGCACGATATCTTCTTTGATCCACGTCGCGTCGTTGTCCTGAATAGAAATCATTTGCCCTATTTCACGCTTGCTGATTCGCTTGAACGTGGCAATAAACGACTCGATAAATCCAGGAGAGGGTGTAAAGTGAGAAGGTGGTTCAACCCCTAAAAAGTTAGCACCCAGTTTTCCATGAAATCGGCTTCACCTACAGGGCGTTATTGGCTGTGGGATACCTGGGGACAGAATATTCCATATCTTGTTCCACCTGTCGATCTCATCTCTTTCCTTGTCGGCGTCCTTCAAGCCGCCCTTTTCCTTTAGCAACTTGGCAATTTCCACCCATTGCGTACTTGATATTCCATCTTCAAGACGCAGTTGAGATCCCAGACTTTCCGCGCATGAACTCAGGGCTTTCATGTGTTTGAAGAGCTCCTGCTCTTTTTCAAAAGGCTCAGAGCACCCTGCACAATAGAGAGGGCCATGGACTTTGAGCAAGTGCTCTCTGTTCAAATGTCAGTGTCCAGTAAAATCAAGAGAGAATTGAATCTTACTTCAAACGACGAAGTTCATACACAGGAGCGCTTGGAACAAGACATGTACTATACTTCTTGCATGCTCTTGGATCATAGGTGAGAGGGTCTCGTTTGTTGAAGTGACATGCAAAGATTCTTGGCGCTTCATTGGAATTCGTTCGTGTCTTTTTCCACACTCTCTTTCGCTTTTGACCTTGTTCGGCAGAAACTTGAGGGTTGCTGCTGGAATTGCTCATACGGACGTCAGTAAATCCCTGTGAACCGGGTTTTCCCTTACCTAGCGACTGCAAGGTAAGAATTCAATTCAGTCGTAGTCTGTGATTTGAGTTCTTCGTGTTTGCTGGGACTGGTGTAAAAGACATTAGCCAGTCCACGCTCGAAAGAATGAATCATATCATTACTCAAGAACGGCTTGGCTGCAAAATTCCCCAACATTTGTCACCTGGGCTTCGAATTCTTCGAGTGTCGATGCCAGCCTTTTGATCTGCAAAGCATCGATAGTGTGAGACGAAACAGCACTCTTCGTAACCTCCTTGGGTATCGGGGTGATCTTTTGAGTGGTTGGTCTGGATGGTGTTTCCTTTCTTCGCGGAGATAGCTTCTTATACTCAAGAGGGCAATTTACACATCGCCAGGAACCACAGGCTGGGCACGATGGGGTGCTGTCAACGGACATACCAGCATGCACCCCGCACTGGCAACAGGACCAGAGCCATTCGAAGACACATTCCGGGGGATCATTTGCCCCCGAGCCTTTACTGCCGGCTTCCACGTTGAGGGCCATTTGCAAATTCGCTTAAATAGCCTGCTCGAGCTTTGTTAGTTTGCATCGTTGTATTCACAGCATGCCTAGAGCTGCTTACGCTTGTCACTAAATTTAGGACTAATGCTAATTAACGTCTGCGAATCTCGAGCGTTCTGATGTATGCGTCAAGGGCAGCCGTAAAGCTGTCACTGCCAGACTCCGCGTGCTGATGTTGACAGTCTCGGGTAGCGGAATAGGCGACATTCAGTGGCACTTACGAACAAATCAAGACCAATCGATACTGATTGGCTAAGAGCGACGAGGCTTAAGAGAAGGTTACGTATGTTGCAGAAAGAATCGCGAGGCCGTAGCCGGGTCTTTGCAATGAGGTTTGATTGCGGAGCCTTGTCATTACTATTCATGACATCCGCTGTTCGAGCACCTTACTTTCAAACATGATGGTTCGGATTAAGCTGAAGGCGGCCTAGTCAATTATTCTCGCGAGGGTTCGCGAGAATGGCATTAGATAGACGCCACCGATAGATAGAGCTCGTAAAGCGATCCAATGACCTGACAGAGGTACATCACGTGAGGTCGATACCTCGTGATATGCTCTTGAAACTGGAGGTACCTAGGTATTGTCCTCCCTGTTCTGGTTCTAATGGGGTGTAGGTATGATTATTAATGGAATAAACAATCATCTATGTGGCCCTCATTTGGTGACAGCTTGAAGGGAGATATAGTTAAAAACCCTGCTAGTGTATATGGCCAGTACAAATATACTTTTGGAACCTTCGCACAATGATGTACCAAAACCTAAATGACAAAATCATGGCTAATTAAAGGTCAAAAGAAGTGTCCACAACAAAAAATAAATGTCATTGATAGATTCAAACATCTCTCACCCCTAAGAATTAAAAATACGAAACTAGTGCATTTCATGCGTCTCGATAGTCAAGATGAGAGATATTTATTCTACAGGTGGAGAAAGTGGAGGGGTCGGGAAATTTGCCGCAAATGTCAATATCAATATACCTTTAACCCAGATCGGTTTGGAGTGGGGACTTGCACTAAAGTAGTTCAGGGAAGACGGAATGGAGCAGTAGATACCCGCGGTATTCTGAATTCGCCATGGTGGCTTGGACACAAAATTCGTGAAGTCGATTCCCCCGAGGCCTCAGCATCCAGAAAATTTGTCTAATTTTCGCCACTTCAACTCAACTACCAGGGAATTCGAACCCGTGAAATATAGAATTGGTGGTGCTGAGGTGGTATTTTGTGCTGGATGAACACGCAGAAGGGTATTTGAATCGAGCGAGTGGACAGGGTTTCTTTTTGACAAGTTTTGAGACTCGTGCATCTGCAGAACTTCCATCGCTTGTCTGGTATCCCTTGAGCTTCAGATTATGTTCTCGATACTGTGATACATTCAATCACGGACTCACAGTGTACCAACGCAACGATTTCCTTCCTCAATTTCTGGATTGTGTCTCCAATATAGCCAGGTCCAAGATTCTTAGCGGTAGCTGATCATCTTCATCATAACGGCGTATCGTAGTCCGGCTCTGTGAAGTCGTCGAGCATCCCGCAGAGATTTAGCTCATTGGTTACCGAGTTGTGGCATCCATCGTCGCTGAACTGCAGGTCGTTTCCTTCATCAAGCTGCGATTTAGATGAAATCCCTGTGCTTTGTACGCTTTTTTTCATCTAGCAGGTCGGAAAAGGCGAGAGAGGTGCCTGACTGGAAGTACCCCAATAGCTCATCATCTACTGGATAACGTTCTGAACCCATGACACGTTGCAGGTCGATCGAGGAAGACTCAAATGATTTCGTACATATATCATCAGTGCCCCCAGCATAATTGGCCCCCGGAAGGACATAAGGGATTTGTTCTTGATCATCTGAGTTGCTGAACGGAAGAAAATCAGGCCTCTCCTCAGATGTTTCCGAGGCAGATTCGGGAGAGGGAGCGACGCCGCTTATATCAATAAGGTATTCGGAAATGGTTTGTTGGGCTTTATTCCTGTAGCTTTCATAGATTCCGTCATTCTGTCGAAGAACGCCTTGAGCTATGAGACTACTGACTTCACTGTCGAGCTTGGCAGTGAACGTCTCCACATCTTCTACCTGTGAACGTCCGGGTGAAAGTTCAGTGATTGATGAGATTAGCGGACTGAAAGATATTCGAGACTGAATCGAATCCCTTCTCAATTTCGAGGATTGATCAAGGGGGTTCCCGCCAGCTTCTTTGGAACGTCGATCAAGATTGGATTGCAGGTACTGTACAAATCACTTACAAGGATGTGACGGCCGCCAAGGGGCTGTTGGGAACAATTCATCCCAAATTTCATACCACCTGTCGTACTCGTGCTTATCCTTAGAATCACTCCCTTGACGCGTTTTTGCTTTTGCAAAATCATCAATCTTTATCCATTTTGGAGTCTGGTATGCCCTTGGCGATCTGCGGGGAGCGTGGGGTGCATGGTTGGCTGCGGCAGTGATCTATCAACATATTGCCTTTCGCAAATGTGCTATAACAGGAAGCACAATATACGGGTCCATGTCGCTTTTCAAAGTGGTGCCTGGTGGATTAAGCCTTTTATTTCGTCTGAGACGTAGCTAAGATCTTACCTGATTCGCCAGAGTTCACCCACTGGTACTTTTGGGGCACCCCACTGTCCTTGTGAGTCCCACAAAAGCGGAAATCTTGTGTAGTAGTGGCATGCATATCCGAGAACTTCCCCTCTAGATGATGGGGTTTCGGGGTTGCAGCACCCTCTTGGAAGTTTACTTAGTCTATTAGGGTTGTCTGGAACTCTGCGTCGCTTGCAAGATCGAGGATTCGACACAGCGGTGTTAGTCCAGAACTGATTTGCAGACGAGGTTGTCGAAGGTGAGGAAGAAGAAGACGACGACAATAAAAGGTCGGTGTTGGAGTTTCCCTTGACCGTTCAGCTTTCTGAATATTTCCTGGATGCTGGCACAATCGCGATGCTTTCTGCTCGAAATGACTTCAACGCATTTTTTTTTTTGGCATAGAATAATTTGGGGACGACGGCTGCCACAAGATCTAGATCTTCGATTAAAACATCCTGAAGTCGAGAGCTGAGCATACTGAGGGCATGACTCTCGTAAACATTAGAATCATTCTCATTGCCGCTCTCGGGGTCGATATCATTGGAGTCAAACTCCGTATTCCTGGCAGACCAGAACCTTTGAAGCGTGGAGACTTGACAATTTGTGGAAACTTCAGTTGAAATTGGCGACAAGGATGATAACCCAACAGCAATCGATCCGGCTGAAGAAATGCTGACCTCTTTGTCAAAGTCTAAAAGTAAACGGCGTCGTTCTCTCCTCAGAGACTCGGACAGCTGTATTATGTGAGGCTAATGATGGCACGCTCTCCTTTCACGCAAGCTATTGTATCTGTGGCAGAATTTTTGAAGGAAACCACCGAAATTCGCCACCTCGTCCTCAACCGAACTATCTCCCAGACTCCACAACTGAACTTTTGGGGACGGCATCGCATATCCAGGGGGCAATCCAGGCTGCCTCTCCAATAGACCGCGGGATCCATAGAAGACGTGTTGTGCAAACGATTGCAGCGGACATTCCTTGCATCGAAGGTGCTCGCATTCAGGACAATTTATCGTGCTTTTCGTAGTCATTCCACCACACTTCACACAGTTGCAACAAGACCAAAGCCATTCCCGGACGTAACGCTTCGGCGCCCTGTCATTACTCAGCATTTTAGGAATCGCGGTCGCCAGAAACCAGTCATCGAAAATGTGCCCCCAGCCTTGCCAGGTGCTTCAATACATGACCTCGAAGTCTTTTTAAGAAATTCCAAGAACAATGTTCGAGGGTAAATGCGCAAAGACTGAGTTGAGGCTGAGCTGAACTCTGACGTGGACACCGCGGAAGCTCAGATATGCTATTGAGGCGAGCCAATGGGGTTGTATGTCACGTGGGTCTCGTGGTGATTTCTCCAATGGTTTGTTTACTTCTGAGCTTGGGACCGAGGCGAGGCGAGGCGAAGGTTGATGATGCTCAGGCTCGGACCGTATCGAGCCTAGCGAGACTACTGAAAGAAACCTCGTCGCTAACGCAACTGTGAGACATTAATCAAACAAGTGGACATGGAACTCAGTGGAAATACATTTCTGATATCAATTGCATTTTGTTCCGCGCTTACCACAGCAAAGCTGGCTTAATCAAAGAATATACATTCATTCCATGCTTTGAGCACGGTAACTATTTCATATATAATCTAGAATAGAAGAGGAATCAAAGCCATAACGCAACTCGATCTCCCTGAGCGAATGAAGGGGTATCCTGCTGTATGTATCATGAACGCATGCATGCTGTCGTAACATCGTAAACAACCACCACCCTCTTTTCCTTCCTCAACATTTCGTTTCCGTAAGCGAGTACTATACATTGTTATCCCTTCCTCCCTCCGCGGCGTCCCCGGCGTCCACGCCAAACCCAAATTCCGCCAAACCACAGATGTGGAAAGCTAGAGATGATACTGGCAAAGTCTAATTGCCAGGAATCATACACTGCGTCGTCTGGCATTGACCAGGATGTTTCCTCGCGGTCAACGGCTGAGGAATAATACCCGCACGCGTCAAATCTCTGAAATTCCACTCTGGCGCACTCTCCGTCTTCCACGCCCAGAAGATCCAGCCTGAATGGCTCTCATACGCATCCAGCTGCGCCTCGATGTAGTACTCCATGTTGATCTTATCGACCTCGAGGAGGCCGTCGACTGTGCCTTGGTATTTGGTCTGGCAGCTGCCGTAGTATCCCTTTCCTTCGAATGTGCCGTCGTAGCGGGCGCCGCGTCCGAGTCCGTTGAGCCATTTTGCGCAGTCGGTTTGAGCGCCAGTCCACTCGCCTACAACGAGCCATTTGTCGGTTCCTTGGATGCGAGGGATTGAGGAGCAGGCTACTTGGACGTGTTGGCAGGGTTTCATGGCGACTTGATCGTTGGTGAAGATTTGATAGATGTGGGTGTCTAGATTGGGAGGAGGTAAAGTCAGTTACTGTTTTCCAAGGATGGAAAGGCATGAGAGAATCGATGGCAGGGAGATGACATGTAACACCATGGATATCTAGAGACAGCACTCACCAAGGATAACATCATTGACACCACTCTCGTAATTCATGAATCCATTCCAGTATGATTGCGGATCGAGAAAAGCGTCGTGGATCACCACAGCTGTGTCCTTGTTGTATTCCCTCACAGTTCCCCATCCATCGTAGTAGAATTTCTTGATCTGTCCCATATCATTGCCCCAGTTTGCTGGCTCGTTGAGAAGTTGAATAGCCGTAACGACATCGGATTGACTGGCGTATCGGGCGGCGAGATTGCGGATCGCGGTGACCGTGTTTGGGACATTGTCTCCTGATTGCCATTGAATGGGACCCTTCTTTCCACTGTTGTCAAAGCTTCACGAAGTTAGCAGGATGGTACGGTTAGGGCGAAAGGGAAGTAACTTGCCCATTCTGAGAACCAGGTGCTAGACATCGTTAGCTGAGTGATTAGTTGGGGTTGAGGAATTGCTCACCTCCATGCAAATCAAGCATGACTTTCAACCCATGATTTCTGGCCCATCCAATTGCCTGGTCGAGATACGGAAGCTGTCCTTGGACGTATGGATCGCCTGGAAGGGGATTGAAAGCCCAGTAACCAACTGGAATACGGACATGGTTCAATCCAAAAGAAGCGATCTCTGCGAAGTCTGCTTCTGTGATCCAGCTTGACCAATGTGCATTCAGACGTCTGGAAGCTTCGTCCTTTCCAAGTGTTGCTGTTAAGGTGTACTCATCTACCACTCCGCCTCCATTCGCCCACTCTTCGAATATTGATGGGGTGATCCATGGTTCAAGGACGAGCCAGCCACCTAGATTCACTCCACGCACTTTGTTGTCATTGTAATTAAATCTTTCTTGAAGTAAGTTAGCAATAACTCTTCAAGGCCTCAATCAATGGCAAGTAGTTTAGATTTAATCAGATGGACGTACGGGCTCGCTCTCGTCTGATGAATGTTAGCTTCGCTCCTTCCTGGTTAGTTACCTGAACCACTTACAATGGATTAGAATCCACCAGCGAAAGACAAGCAGCTGTAATAGCAAAAGCTTTGAAGAATACCATGATGATGGTTATCGTAACGAGGAGATGTGTGTAGTTGAGTATATCATTCAACAAAAAGTTGGAAGTCGGTCAGTCGTGAAGGAGGCTGAGAAAGAGCTCAACGGGAAGATACTGGGCTACCACAAGCTTAAGTAGGAGGCAGAGGAACGGCCCATCTTCACCTGCCTTGTCCTTCCTACCAAGGAACACAACACTAATCTGATCTGATCATCTACCTGCATGACTACCTAGTAGCTTGTGCTCTCCCCCGCAAAAGAAGACATGCAAAGTCATGAAAGGCTCGGAGCTGTTTGCCCTGAAAGAAACAGAAGCCGCTGATCGTATCTGCAAACGGGATATCCTTGAGCTTGTGAAAGATTGTGAGAGGCTGGCTAGGATAGACTAGACAAGGCTACCACGGAGCTTTGCCGATTGATCACAAACAAGCCAGCCAGCTCTAGTACTGGTGGTGGCATCTGGACCATCAAGTAGTGAAATGTTTATGCTTCTTTGATGCCGCTGTCCCTTTGTCCTTGTCCAGGGGTCCAAGTGGCTGGGATGGCTGCTGTGAGGCGTGAATAGCTGGTGTTGGCAGGGCATCCGTACCTCATCCTCCAAGCATGTGCTCGCCATCATCGCAAGGTACTACCGCGAATGCCCTGCACTTCACCTGCAGCCTGCAGAGCAGAATTCAGCCGTGTGCGTTGTCATTGGTTGTATGAGGATCGTTCCGGTGGTTTTACGGATCAATCAGCCAGCGCAGTCAATTGCTTGGAGGGGTGTTGTGCGATGATAGGAGGGGAACGAACCCACCCCTCCATGTGTTGTTTGTGATCCCTGACCACAGCTAGACCAGGTTCGGATATGTTATCGCAATCAATATCAACAGATTCTAAGATCGACATAATAGCGTCATAGGGTAGGTAGGCAAGTGTTGCACTTTTCTTGCCTTGGGATAATTGGTTTATTTCACAGTCTGGGGAAGAAGATCTCAAGCCACCGCTAATTTCTGAAGTCAATGAATAATTCGAACCCAGCTGATCAGAAGCCTCGGGCCTTCTCGAGATCTGGTCGGCTTGCAGCATCATGGGATGAGACGATGAGACGAGAACCGGACCGAACCAGCTGAAGAAGCAAAAACTCGCCCCACTTTATCAGATATCCCATCACATCTCGATCGCCCAATGAGGCATATGAAGCCAGAACCTGTATATATCTCTGAGCCGCACCAATACGGGTCTCGCCTCTGTCCAGTACAACAGCTCAGCCCCTCGTGTACCGGTTTTGTAATCCAAATATTGAAAACCCGTATTTCAAAGTATCGAATTTATCCTCAGGGCCTTGAGTCATGAAGTAAGTAATAGATGGACTTGAGGTTTTCCTCCTGTTACTGGAGTTCTCTTCCCCACTCACCCCTCATGTCTCGGACGCTTGCGAGAGGTGGGAGCTTTCCCCAGACCGAGGCTTGTCAGAAACGACGATCAACAACTTAAAATTCTTAGGACGATACTTTAATTCGCTCTGTCTCCGTGACAGGCATCATCATCTGACTGACTTTCTAGTTGCATCGCGGGGTCAAAGCCGTGCAAGGGAGGGTTTATATGCATGGAATGGGACGGGATGCGGATGTGGTCGAGTCAGAGGATAGATCCGGCATGTAGAAATAATTGAATGGCGAGAATTTCTCGCAGAAAAAATCGGAAATGTGAGTTGATGAGAAGTCATCAAACAGTTGTCACAAAACCCTCCGATTACTCACCCGATACGAGGAAGCAAGTACCCATAAGTATATGCGCACGTATCCTTGGCGGGGAAGTACATAATCGATACACAACACCTCACATTTCAACCTTCCTCCACCGAGATTAAACGGCTCTTGAAGCTTTGACTCTGTACTACTTGTTACAGTTCTGGAATTAAGGGATCTGTAGCTACCGCCAGCCACGAGAACGCCATGATCCACGCCGGACAAGGAGCGGGATTCGATGATGCGAGTACAAAGGCGGGGTACATCGGCTTTGGTATTACCTCATCACTGATCGACGTTCTCATTAAACCCGTGCGTGGATAATAGAAGGTTGTACGACTTTTACCAAAGCGTTTAACGGGAAGTAAGTAATGGGAATGGAGCAACATGCAGGAGAATTGTACAAGAGCTAGAGATTAAAGTAGATTAAAGTAACAAATATTAGCTTACAAGTACTTATATTGTCGCTTGGCTTTGTCAATCAACTTCGGACGTCTTTGTTACTCAAATTGACCAACGCGCTGATGTAAGTGGCACTGTAGGTACAGTAAAGAGAACAAAAGAGAAGATTTTACGGTTTTGCCTGGCCTTTGGCTTACATAGCCCAAACCATGCCTACAGTCGTACCTACTCAGCTGGAAGTAAAGGCAGTAGCAAGTTCATTGCCACTGTCCAGAAGTCTTCACCCTCTAGTATCACAAAATTGTTTAATAATTGTAGGTGCTACTGGACTTATTCGGTAGTAGGTTACTGTACTTTCGTTGTGTCGCCGAGCGTTGTTCCGTGGAACAATCCCCGGGTGACTCGGGTCGGAGATCGCAAATCGCGAATATCCGCAAGCTGCGCCGACTTCACAACACTACTTAACTCACCTACTTTAACTTTGAACAAGTGAGAACCTCCCAAGAAACTTGGCAATAACTACTCATGTAAGTCTCCAGGGTCGTAGAAAGGTGGAGAAGCAATTTAAACGACTTAGTTCTACTGTATGCACAATTCTCCAAAGATATGCAGTTCCTTACTTTCTGGAGTCTTCAAATTCGATCCCTTTGAAATGACAGTCTCGAATGCTCAAGACGATGCCCTTCCTGGCTATTTGAGCGACTATGACTCCACCATTTGAGTGTTAAGGTAGGTCAACACAATCAAAAGGGGATTGTCGTTAAACACACAGTTGGTTTTGTAAGTGATTTTGGAAAGATCCACCTTGGCGATGCCACCAGTTCTTAGGCAAGTCTTGCCTCTCGGAGTGGATCTTTGCTCTGGGTTTGAACTTTCCGTCAATACACCCAAGACACTATTTGCCAACAATTTCCCACCGTATGTCCACCATAACGAGAGGCTCCTGTCACCCGACTCGGGTACTTACATATGGTATGTTGATATAAATTACAGCATGGAGTCGTGCCTGTGAAGTCTCTATGGATACTTCCAACTTAAACTCAAGTCCTTCTGTCCTTTGCTTTGGGAACGTTTATAAATATGCACACGACGGTCTTCGCTACCGCTTTAGCCCTCGTCGGTACGGCGACTACAACGGCAATCCCAGTTTAAGAAAACTCCTGCCGAAGAACATCCTCTCTTGTCTATCCTGACATCGCAGACACCGGCAATGCCTCTCTAGCGCTGGCCAGATCCATCCTCGGATACTTCACCGCCAAGAGTCTTCACGACGGCGATGCATGCATGCGATACTTCCACCGCACGCAAGCGGTCTACGTCGATGCAACAGTCGGTTTGAAGCTATCCCAGCTGAACATCACAACAGCACTCAGGCCGGTTGTCGCCACATGGCCCGAAGACGCAAAATCTTACCCGCTGTGGATCACAGGCGACCTCAACAGCGCCGTCGTTCTGTTTGTTGACACACCAACCTTGTTCGGTGAAGAGCTCCGTCTCATCGCCGCTTTCGACTTTAAAGGTGGCAAAGTCACCCTCCAAATCGACTACTGGGATGGGCGGCGAAACAGTGTCATGGACCTTTGAGCCCCGGATGACCATTTCCCCAGTGACTTTGGCGAGTCAACCATCCAGACAAGGCCTGACCGGACCATCAACAAAACTGCGAACCAACTCCACGCCGCCATGTTAACGGGGAACAGCACGGCGGCCACAGCGCTGTTTACAAGCGACGCCATTCCTGAAGGCTACTCCACTCGTACCAGGATCGAGGGAGCGTTGGCAATTGGGAGATATTTGAAACGAGCCTTACCCATTCCTCCGTACGGCCCAGGTACGATAAGACATGTGCTTGGGAGTATGACAGGTGGCGGTTATGAATGGTTTGGTGGCCCAGGAGCGGCGGCCTCTCATGGCATTGTCGCGCTCGCCCTCGATAATGATGGTAAGATTACTCGATTCACCACTGTCTGGGACGCCTCGAGGACACGTAATGCTACAATAGAGGCGCTTGTTGGACTGTCAATTGAACCGTAGGCGGGTTCTAGAGGACTGGTTCTTAATGGCGTAGTTCCGACGCTCACGTTATGGTCCCTATACTTGGAGCAGGTCAAATCGTTGGTGAAGCGGTGGGATTTGTAATTTCAGTGAGAGAGTTTTTGCCCTTCGTATTTTTCTCAAGGAAGGCTCTTGGAGGCGTTTGAGGCTCGTGGGTGAGGCATGTGGTATAAGTTGGAAAATAAGGGACATCGGCTGGTACGGGATTTCTACGCATTGCAGAAGGCTTCACTGATCGCGGTGCTGCGACTGCGACTTGCTTAGCATACCGAGCTCCCACGCTTGATGTCAAAGTCTTGGGATGTGTACTTCGGCAGCCGTATTTGATTTTTGATAGGTATGAAGTTGCAGCAAAAAAGGAGTGGATTCCTCGACTCAAGTCGATGGAAGAGAATGCCGACGTTCACCTTCTCAACGCTCTCATGTGTGTAAGTGACCCATGATGACCCATGTAATCACACTTTGTGAAAAAACAGATCAATTGGCTCTTGCAAACTCTGGCTAACTTACTTGCTACTCCAGACGGAGATAAATTGGATGATAGATTTCCCTCTGGAGGAGCATCAAAATCCGTATAATTTTCCCATCTTCGGAAACAAAAAGCAACTGGCCCAAATGCCAAGGACGCACATCATCAAGGCTCCTCTCGATCCAGTTGCCGACGAAGTGTAGCTTTTCGCCGATCTGGCGGAGGAAGCTGGCGTTGATGTCAGGGTCAAGGAGTATGAGGGAATGCCGCATAGATTTCACTCTGATCATGTACTGAAGTGCGCAAGAGATGAGATGGTTGATGCTGCTGATGCAGTAGAATAGCTGATGACTATGTCAGAGTAGGAAACTTAGTAGCGAGGCGAGGGAAGTAAGTGCCCAAGTAGGTTTTGGTATTTCTGTTGACAAATGAAAATGTTTCGACTTCTCACCAAATGCTTTTTGATATCATATGAAGTCACCACCGTGGATATATGGTGGACTTGATGTTCTTAATTGGCTTCTGGATGCCCTCGGAGATGATGACGGGACGCCCTGATCAATGGAAATGGAGGATGATATGCCACGTGACTTCTGGAGAATCCCAACTCCCGATCAGGGCAGGTTCTGTCAAGCATAGGTCTGAGAGGAGCCCTCCTGTTGGTTCTCTCTTTCCTGCTTTGCCTTCCACTCTTTCTCTTCTCGAATACGATGAGGGATAATAGTCGGATCCAAAAACGGCATCGGGACATCTCCTGACCTGAACTCGATGACTATGAGGTCAGAAGAATGAGCAAGTCAAATCGGATATCAGACATTCACTCACCAGGAACTACACCGCCCTTTCCACTCTTCACACCAATCTGATCTTTTGATACAACATTCACTGTGTATGAATGACTCCGTGCTTCTCGTTTTGGAGGGAGAAGTGTCCCTTTATAGAGCGGCCGCTTGGGTTCGGAAGCCATAGATTGCGAGTTGCTGCACTGCAAGAGGAGAGGCTGGAATTGATTATATCTGGTTTGGGATACTCGCCAGTCAGAATATATGATAAAATGGGTCTTGATCTCCGATAAATCCTCCCTGATCTCCTGAATTGTTCCGATATCAATCCACGTCCAAACGAACAGGCCATCAACACATCTCATCACCCACCCTTTCGCTTCCCACCCCCGCCTGATTGATGCCCCCACGCCTCGGCTATTATCAGCAACCTTTTTCACCAGTCTTTTCTCGACCCCGCCGCCTCCCAACACCATCCCATCCGCCTGTGAAGGGAACGATATCGGGCTCCTCACAACACCAGACGAGCGACACCGGACACCCTCAGTGCAATCACTCAACCAGCCGGGCCCTTTCCCTTCGAGAAGCGTTTGGCGGCAGCGGCAAAAGCAAGCAAAGTCCTCGGCAGCCAGACAAACCTCGAGTCCTTCTCCTCTGGTGTCCTCTCCGCATGGAAGGGGTCCAAGGGGTTGGTTCCGGCGCTGCGAGTGGTGGGGCATCCAGCCCAACTACCAGCATTCGTCCAGGCACGGGGGGCAGTTACAAGAGGAAGAGGAGTGGTATTGAGTTCGAGAGCAGTCCTGGTAGTGGTGGAGAAGACAATGAAGAAGAGGCAGAAAGACGGAGACAGCCTGGCGTGAAGAGGGCTTGCAATGAATGTCGACAGCAGAAAGTGAGTCATTATATCAATATTGAGAGAGAGAGAAAGGAATGAATGGATCGCATGCGACTAGACAATGATGCTGGACAATTGCAATTGGAAAACATAAACTGATTGCCGTGATCCTATAGTTGCGCTGCGATGTCGTCCAAGACCCCTTCACCGTCTGCTCGCGCTGCAATCGATTGAAGCTCGAGTGCAAGATTGAGTCGAATTTCAAGCGCGTGGGCAAGAGAAGCAAGCATGCCGAGATGGAGAAGCAGATTGAACGTCTGAGACGAAGTCTACACCGCGCACAAGCGCAGGGATACATGGTTGACGATGAGGAGGAAATCGAGTCACCCCTCGCGAACGGCTCGTATTCCCGCAATAACCAATCCTTCATGGGCTCCGAAGAGGCAGTCTCGTCACTCCTTCACTTGAAGCAGGGTGGATCATATCAATTGCCACGGATCGTTCATGAGATCGAGAACGTTGGATTAACGGAAGTCGCTATCAATGATCTCTTCACCGATTTTTGGATGTGCTATCACCCATATCTCCCGTTCTTGAATCCTCATCAGTCTTCGGACCTATACTATGTACAACACCCTCTGCTTTTCTGGGCCATCGTTGCAGTTGCTGCTCGGAGGTATACAGCTGACCCTCACTTGTTGACCTCGGTATCGGGACCTTTGTCGAGACTTCTCTGGCAAACTGTTGGAGAGGTTCCAAACAATCACTATGTTGTCAAGGCATTGTGCTTGATCTGTACTTGGCCTTTGCCCACAAGCACTACTTCGACAGACCCTACGCATATCCTCTGTGGTGTCATGATGAAGACTGCCACTGGCATTGGACTTCACCGACCCAACCACACACAAGACTTCTCTCGAGTCTCAGTTGACTTGAACAGAGAACAGTTACATGACCGAGTCGCCACTTGGGCAGTCTGCAATATTGTAGCGCAAAGTGTAGGTACTGGTTATGGACAACCGGCCTCCACTCTGTATGATTGGACACTTGCCGTTAGGCCAGGAGAAGATGGACCATTCACGCTGTCTCCAGAACTCGAAGCCCGACTTCAAATCGAGCGTTTCTGCGACAAAGTTTCGAAGGAAATGTACAGCAATGCAAGCGATCCTCGAGGAGTCGCAGGTGACGAGCTGAGAGCAATGTTGACGCGAGTCTACAAGCGAGAATTCAGCGAACTTCGAGTCTCGATTCTTTCCAGAGCCGACCTTTCACCGGTTGTGCAACTCCACCTCAAAGCTGCCGGTCTTCATCTACGATTGTCCGCCTTCTTTGACTCGAGTTCCACACCAGGATATGTCAGTGATCTGATGGGGTTGTGGCTAGCAACTGTTGATTTCTTGGACTACGTTCTCGAGCTTGACGCGCCTGTCCCAGAGAATCCCCGAGGAAGCATTCTTCGCTATGCCACAAACTACATCTTGCAGATGATTGATGCCGCTTGCTTCACTCTGCTCAAGTTGCTCGGTTCTTTCTTCTCGGCTTCTATCGATTTCGACAGAGGTCGTCTGCTATTCCATCGCACTATCCAAGTCATTCGAAGCATGAGCATTATCAACAATGATCTACCATGGAGACTTGCCGAACTCATGGTTCAGATGTGGAACGGTGCTCGGGTGGAGCAGCGAAGTCAACAGCAAATGAACAACAACGGTAACGGTCATGAGCTAAGAGCTGTCGTCGATGACAGTCTCCAACTCAAAGTCCGCTGCCGAATGAGCATGTCGTTAATGTTCGATTCCATCTGGCGCTGGCGCGAAGAATTCCAAGCCCAAGGGCGCGGCAATCTTGAAGGTCAGCCACCCTATCTCATTTCCTTCCCTCCCACGGTGCGCAATTCACTTAAAACTAACGCCCTTCTCATAGCAGCCATGAAGAATCCCACTAATCCAGATAGCGCAGCAGAATCCTCTGCTTCCTCTACACACATGGACTCAACACTCATGCCGCCCTCTCACCAACTCCAGAACCAGCTGCTTAATGCTGCGGGCTCTGTCACGCCTAGTTCGCATGGCTTGCCGTCTGGTATGATGAGCGGTGTTGGGTACGGGGAGAGCAACTACGAGGTCTTTGACCCCCTAAACTGGATGCTAGACGGCCTTGTCGATTTCCCATATTCGTATGCGGCTGTCCAGGGGCTAGAGCAGAATGGGATGGGTTGATTGAGTACCAATTCAACGATAAATTTCGACGTGCATGCAGCCTGCTACCCAAATCTCGCATTCGCCTAGCTGCCTTTCTTCGTCCTGCGGATCTCGCCTCCTTCTTGGACCTACCTCGATCCGCACAATCTTCACTTCTCTAGGCCATATTATTTTTGGGATGGGCGCTGAGGCGTTTTATATGATGTTCCGATCACGACGGCACGAAATTGTTCATTGGAGTGGAATACGCCAGTCGACTATACGACGTTGCATAGCACGAGCACATAGGCATCGTTCTTAATTCTTGGTTTTACTCTCCAGCCGCTGATTGGTTGTTTCACATTTGTTTTCTTTTATATGATTCCCAAAAAATGGAGTGTTGGTTGGATGAATGGATGGTTTGTGGATATGTGGATATGAAATGCATGGATGGATGAATATGAGGACGTAATGGATATAAAAATTTGACTGTGTTGGATGGGGTGTGATCGCATGGCATGGAATGAGAGTGAGGAGGTTTGTAGTGGTGTCAGTGGCTTAAAACCAGGTTTGGAGATGAAGCTGAGATAATGAGTTGAGTGGGACAGATGAACGGACAGATGGAAACAACTCAATGCAATGCACGGGAGACGAATGGATGGCAAGTGATGCACGCAGCTTTCGCATTGCAAACCACAGCTAGCTCTTGGATCATTGGTATAGCACACCAAGTAGCTCGAACTCAGATGGGTGCGGATAGCTAGCTAGGGCTTAATTAAGCTGAAAGTCAATAAGATCGCTAGATTCCTCGCCTGACTGCTATCTATATGCACTTATTCCTTCCTTGTCTTGTCGGCGGCGGCAGCTGATAGCTGATGGGTGGTGTTGTAACTGCTGTTTACTTTTCCTTCGGGGGGGGGGTTGTGTTCATTGTTGACTCGCGTGTTTTTTTGGTTTGTTGAGGTGAGAGGTGAATTAGATTGAGTGGGTAGGTGGTTATGGCTGGATGATGTGGTGGTGTGTATTGGGTTGAGGTGCGAAGGAGGGAGGAGGGAGGAGGTAGGTAAGTTAAGCTATATTCTCTGTCAAATTTAACTTCCTGTTCTCGGATTTTGACGTGGCGGTGTAGGTGGCTGTATGGGCAGATGAAGATGGATGTTTGGCCTTGCTTGATTGCGATTTGATGTGTAGGATTCGGTACAATATGGTATGTTACGGTGGGGTGTATAGTTATGTACGGTAATTGTTTGGCTGGCGGATTTTGGGATGGAGGAGGAGCAGGAGCGGGCGCAGCAATAACTTACGTGTTTGAAGTGAGAGGAATGAATTTGAAGGAAAGACTGCAAGTCATGTACATGTATATATTATACGTGCATATATAGTAGAACGGTCGTCCTCTTGGGAGTTTCTCTCCTCGCTTGTAATGGCAGGGAGGTTCTGGTGATGGTGATGGGGGTCGGGGGAGTTGGTTGATTACACTTGTGGACATCCACTTGTTCTCAAATCGACTAGGAATGGAAGTGAGGGAGATGAGAGGAATTCATAGGTATCTTATGGACCTACCTAGCCTGTGAGAGGAACTGAGAGGAGAATACAGGTAAAGTAGGTAGGCAAGTGCCCTGAGGTATAGGCCGCGACGGGGTGGATCCTTTGAGCAAGCTACTTGCTAGCTCAGGCACTAATTTAGCGCTGAGGGATGTGTATTTCGACGACGATGCACTTGACGTCTATTTACGACGAAATGAAGCACAGCACCGAAAAGGGAAGGAAACCACGCGCGGTGTTGGATAATGTTTGCTGTGGTGGATGTTCTTGGTGTGACGGGGTTGAGATTGAGGAGGTGGGGAGGACAGAGGGGCGGAGAAGGTGTGAAGTGAAAGGCAAACTGAACGTAGTGAAGATCAGAGGTGTGGAGGTTGAGAGGGCCGGATATTGAAGTGATATATTGAAGGTATGAGGACATGTTGTCCATTTTGGATGCTTGAATTGAGTTATTCTGTTGATGGTATGCTGGGAGAAGTAGCTCCTCCCCTGGACAAGGCGTACTTACTAACCGTTTGCCAGCGCCAGACCGTGGCACAAAGGGCACATCGCATCCTCGTACTACGCGTGAACGACAGAGCATTGAGACCATCGGCTACCATCATGTCTCCGTGCAGTCACGAGCTAGAGTGGACCGCTAGGACAGCCCACAGATTTTTCCAGTCTGGGATCTGTCTACACCCCCGAACTCGCGGTTATGAGCGCAAGATTGGCTCTCATTGTCGTGCTCATCTGAAAAATCATATGATGAGCAAAATGGAGATTGTCTTCGGGAAAGCGGGTGGGGTATTCGTCGCGTCGACATTTCACGACCGAAAGCCACGATAAACGGTACCAGGAGCCATGAATGCATTCTCTGGTGCCTCGGCCTTTTCTCAAGAACATGGCTAGTGGGAGATCGGTCCGCGTGTTGGTCAATAGTCGAAGATCTGTTGATATGTTCCACTTGAGGATCTGGACAGCCGCCACGTCGTGATCTTCGGGGATTCGATTCATTCAAGCTCGCGGTGAGCTGGCAGGACGAATGTTATGCGACCTAGCCTAGCACAGCACAGCTTTGTTTATCAGGTCTTATTTCTTTCGCTCTCTCCGCAAAAGGTTGTTGATACCACTGCGGGGTTCAAGTGGGGTTGCGGTCTCCAAGTAGGTCTCGTCGAAATTGCTCGCAGTTCGAGCTTCCTCTTTCGGCGTTTGCTCGTTTTTCCTTCCTCTTATTTTCTGCTCAAATATGCTGGATTTTCTCTGCTTGAGTGATGAGCCTTTATTTCCATTGGCGGTGGAGATTCTGTTGGTCAAGGTCGAGTCAAGGTCGTCGTTCCTTCCCAACCAAATGCCGACGCATGCAGATCAAGAACCGTTGCATCTCGCAATTTCGCCCCATTCTCGCCGCAATCCTCTTCAAAATAACTTCTCCAATTGAGGTTTGTTGATTCTCCAAATCAATACCACCATGGCAGACCTGTCATATTCGCGTTGTTGGCCGAAAGTGAGGTGGGTCGGTGGTCCTCGAGGCGGCCTTGTTATGATTGAGGTCTTGCTAAAGGCCGTGCGATACGTGTGTGTCGCTGCTGACCATGCGACGCTGGATCGTATATGTATCGGTGCTGCTCCGGCGGAGATGTCTTGATGTATCAATGGACGCCTCTCCCGAAATACGTCCTTTCGAGTTGTTTCCTTTCGCACGGTTCATTTGCCTCGAGCTTGTCTTGATCTGGTATCATCGTTGGGACTGGCTTTTTTCGTTCGAATTTATGAATTGCTGATGTTGATCTGGCTCTGAGGGCAATTGAGGATGCCATAGAATGTCGCGATGGCTTGGTACGATCTGTTGCAACCCCACGCTCCAATGCAAAGCTTTTCGATCCCAACAACCTTTCTTCGACGACAGTGGCAGCTGAAGTCTTGTATCCAAGATAGCCGATATCCATCCAAGCATTTGTTTGAACATTCTCTTCAACTCCAGGGCCAGCAAGCCCCCACGAGGTTAGATACGACCTGATCCCGAGTCGCCGTGGTCGGTGCCCCCTTCCAAGGGCTTTGCGAAGTATCGCGATCGAAGACAATATCAGGAATGTTTCACCCCCTCGAGAACTAGTAAGAGGATATTCACTTAGAATATTCTAGTTCGTGCGCCCCCAACACCGGCTCGCGCGTCAGATGTTGTGTTGACATTGCCGCCGCTGTAGGGGTTTTGACGTCAAACTGTCGCCGGCGGGTAACATCGAATAAAATCGAGGTCATGATGCGCCTTGATGCTCATGCGCTTCTTCGACAGCACCACAATGTCTCCATGTATGATATCCTAGTGTATTCGAAGCTTGCCGCTGCACTTGAAGTGGTTGGGGTTGAGACCTGTACCACGCGAAAAAGTCAGTCAGGAGGGCCATCAAAGTGGGAGACCCCAAAACCCTCATCTCCTGCCAGGAAGGGACGGAAACACCCAGAAAAGCTATAGTAGCCGTCTAATTCGAGGTTCGTTTCTGCCACCTGTCGTTCTTCTTCCAAATACTGATTTCCCTGCACGTTCAAGCCGTTGTACGGATATAGAATTGTCGCGCCACATCACCACCACCATGCCATATCCAAGCCCTGGGAATACCACTGCTGCCATTGAACTAGGTGTCATTCGAGGTCCCTCTGCTGTGATGAGTATTCTTTCGTGCTTGTTAAGCGCCGATGTCGTCCTTGAAGCCCCACAGGACTGTTGAATCAGTCTGACGACTCGGGGCCAGAGTGCTGGTCAACACTCACAGTCGTAAATGTGGGTCAAAGAGTCACCGACCAGCGTCATGGTCTCGTGTGCTTCTCGTTGATCGTGGTTGCATGAGGATATGCACACAGAGGCACAACTCACCTCTCAGGGATGTTCATTAATCCCTCGCTCCTACGACGAAGCGTCGCGGTTTCAAGTTTCTAGATTCACGGGCAAGCGAGAACCCTCTGGGAATATTCGAAGAATGCACATCGATGCCCTGGAGTCTGTGTGACCCGAGGACTAGATCCTCGTATTTTATCCTAAGCCTAGGGTTGGTTTGGGCCTCGAAGCAGGTGTGTGTCGATCCTCCAAGGCGTCCTAGCTTTTTTGCCTGGGCACTTGCTGAGCTTCAAGTGGTTCGGAAAAGATTCTCATTGGGTCTCTTGCGATGGCATGGCGACATCTTTAGGACACAGACGAGTCATCCACCCACCATTATTTAGCCTGCTGCAAGAAGTTGTCGAACCTTTTCAGAGGATGGAAAATCGTCATGCAGGTTCTCCATGGTAGACCATGCCTCTTGATCGATGTTCTTATCAAAAAGGTTCATCTCAACTAACAAGCAAGCTACTGAAATCCCCGCGGTGGCGGGATAAGTTCGGCTGGCAACTATCGTTGATTCGACTGAGTGTCTAGGATCCGTTGTCGATTGTCTAGATCTCGGATGTCCCGCCTGTCCGTTTATTCAGTCAGTCCGGCTTCCAATGAAGGCCTGTTACCTGAAAATTGCCAGACAAGGAGCGGGACAATGTGTTTACTGCTTCTTGATTGGTGATGTGGATTTGTAATTAGGTGAGGGGAGGTCACAGACGGGTCACAATCAGAAGATGTGCTCGATTAGTGGTTGTTGCTGGTCTCGATCAACGACGGCCAGCTGCGGAATGTCTGCACCATTGGCTGGCAAGTTCAAACTTGGGTGGGTGTAACCCTCTCCGGTTACTATCTTCCGCGCAGTTCCTGAGGACAAGCCATGCGCATGAGAAGATCAGGTGGCAGTGAGTGATGGAAGGCTAGTGACGGTGCGCAACTATTTTGAGTATCGTTAGCCGAATCACCACTTTTCGAGATCGAGATCTCCATCAAATCTCCCGTTCGCAGGCAGGTCCCAGTGAGTATCACTTCAGATGAAAGAGGACGGCCCAGATATGATATGCGATTGCCGCCGTGGTGCAACAAAGGCAGATCGGCGTCAAGGAGCGCTTCTCTGTTGTTGTCTATTCCCCGCACGCACAGCACGGTTCACATGTTGCGCTTCCAGCCAGCTGTCAGCTTGGGGGGCGGCATGGACATGACACCGCATTTCGGCAGTGTCCCCTGGATGTTTCGCTTTATGAAACTGGAGCGATCCCCCATCGAGATTCATAAGGCGTTGGCAGGCTTTTTCGTTGCAACGGCATCTAAAAGGAAGAGCTGTGCATGCAGGAAGCAGCATTCAGAAGCTGCTCCGATGGTTCATGCAGTATACATCACATATCCCAGAACCTGACCTGACCTGGCAGGACCCGCAAAAAAGAAAGGCGACGGAGGATGTTTTTGGCACTTTTTGACGAATCGCCTAGGGTAAGCGAGAAGACGAGCCTGAACTTCCTGATGAAGATGGGGGAGAGGGGAGGCTAGGGGGAACGGGGAGGGTCCGTCGGATATGAGATAGGGGCCTGATATGAGTCTCGGCTGGGGGCCGACTGTGCCATAATATCAAGGTACCGGCATTTGATTGTGGTGTCGTCACTCGTCAGTTCAAAACCGGCGGCTTGCAATGTCGATGTTGATGTTGATTGATGTTAAGCTGGCGCTTGAAATACCTTCACTGCTGCACGTCCGTCCTAAAGCAGTGGATTCACCCTTGGGGTGTAACGGCATGCCGCCGGAAGAGGGAAATCGGAATCTATTCTCGCGTCAAAGATGCAGATGCAGGCTAATTGTGGGGTGTGTTGGCTGTGTTGGCTGTGTTGACTGCGACTAATTGTTCGCGAGAGTTTTGCTGTGCCGCGCACGCACAGGAAATCACACCGAAGGCGCGCGGTTACGAGACACACTCGTCTGTGCTCCCTCCATACAGGACCCTGCAAGGCGCAGCCGACGCGTCTTGATTCGCTGCGGCTGCTGTATTCCCTGCTAGCAGGTTCCGGGAGACTGGAGACTGAACCAGACTGTCGGGTTCCTTGGCTGAAAATCGATCAAATCACGTTACGAGCCGGAGCTCCAGCACAGGGGGCGGCGTGCGGCCGAAACTCGAGCAAATGGGGCACACACGCCATACGCTTTACGCGGGCTAGCTACATGGGGCAGGAGGTAGGGAGCGAGGGAGCGAGGGAGCGTTGGACAAGGTGGACAAGGTAGACAAGGTGGGTAGGAGGGGGAGGAAGAAGAAGAAGCGGAGGAGGCGGATAGGTGAGTAGGCTCGTACAGGACAGTACTCGGTCTGTTCGGGGGCCCGAACCCATCCACAGTGGGTTTGCAAGGAACTTGTGGTCGGAATATGGCCCTGTATACTGACCCAGTAGGCTCAGTCCCTCGGAGAAAGCGAGTAGGCTGTATGTAGGCTGTGACTTGGATCAAGGCAGTAGTCAGGCAACGGTTTTGTCTACCTACCTACTATCTGTCTACTATCGCGGCTGGTTCTGCACGAGATCAATCCATACACCCCCCTTTTCCTCCCCTCTCTTGTTTCCTCTCCCATCTTCTTGGCTCCCTCGATGCCCCTTTTACTTACCGTTTGATCACTGACCTTGGACAGGCCCTCGCAAGTCTCAACGAGGCTGATCCGACTCAACGAAAGAAAACTTGGCAAGGGAGCAGTTGAAGTACAGTGCACAGAGACGAAGAAGACACACAGTCACCCACACCCACTCAAAGATTGAAAAAATCGCATATTTAGATTGTTTGCTTGCCATCCCTCTGAAGAGTTGCGACGTGGCCCCCCTTTTCTCCCTTCTCGCTTCTGTTTTTGCGATCGTTGCCAACTTGCCACCCGGCCAAAACCCGAAGTCACGGCTTGCCCGTGATTTCTGTTGCCCTCATCGAATCACAACCGTCAGTTATATGCGGCAGTCCAGCCGTCGGTCCGGCTCGACCCTTGCTTGTCGTCGTCTATACCTGGCGATGCCCTGGCTTTACCCCCCTACGTTGCCATTCCGACCAACAAACACGCGCCTGCAGCGCATACTTACAACAGGAACCAGATCATCCATATATTGTCCCGCATGGCTAGACCATGGTAGCGAGTTGCCGTCAGGTTCTGGTGTAGGCAGTCTGGAGATAGAAGTGCCGTGCGTCGTCCACAAACCCTTCCTCAAGTCCCCTGGGCGGCTACCTTGCATTTCCAACAATTGACGCACCTTCCTTTGCTACTGCCACCCAGGCCACCATTTTGGCGACCAGACAGGGCTCATGCCTGCTGTGCCTCCCTTTTGACCTGGGTAAACTTATAGGCCTTTGCCGGCCAAACTGCAGCTCAAACGACATTGACCTAGCAGCGAGGCTCTCTCCTGACACATCCTTGAGCTTCATAATCGCCAGGCAGACTCCCGGTTGAATCTCTATATAATTTTATCGACGCAGCTTTGTGGCTTAATCTCGATTTGAGTAAGAGCATATACCTCCCGTTGCAATTTGATGTCTTGACTTGTGCATCTCTTAACTTCACTGAGCAGTAACATCCTTCTGTTCCACATCAGAATTATCAAACACCCTTCAAAATGCCAGAAGGCAAGCAAGACTACCGTCAAGATGACAGCATCTATGTTGTTAATCATCTGGGACGAACACAGGCCGAAGATCTCGCTCCATACAGTGCACGGAGTGGTGTACGTCTTACCAACATTGTTAACATCGGTGTTGCATATCTAACTCCCTTACTTAGGTATCCTCCTTCAACCTTCCTCTTCAATATGGATCTACCCTCGTTACTCCTATCTCAATGACAAGTTCTCCTGGTCTCACTGCCAAGTCGGTTCCCTCAATGAATAGCGATCTAGACATCAAGCTATCGCCAGGCTCACTTACGCCAACCTACGGACTTTACGGCCCGGACAGCGACTTCTACCCCAGATACAACCCTCCGATGAAGCACAAAGACTCAACTGGAGTTCTCCATATCTCCACAGCTGATAATTTCTTCCCTCCTGGCTCTCCATTCGCTTGCTCATCGCCTTATTACGGCAATTACGGTGTCTCCGCACCACCACAGTCCAGCAAAACATCAGACTCCTCTCCAAGTTTCCATCACAGCCCAAACATGCAGTCTGCAGGCGGCTACAGTAGCAGTGGCTACTACTCCAGGAACCAGACCCCAGCACTTAGCGCAAGCAGCTACAAGAGCAGCAGTCAAACACCAATTCGTGTCGCACCTAGTCCTTCGAGTCCCCCGATCCTCCTAGCGCCGAATCCATCTATTTTGAAGCCCGCAACAGCAAAGTATGACTCTAATGTCCGTCGTCAACGCCCAGAGCCTTCGAACGAGATGCCTCGGCCTTTTCAGAAGCCTGTTCAAGAAAAATACTCTCCTGTTAGTCAATACCATGAATCGAAAGTGCAGAAGGCCAGCAAGAAAAGAAAGAACGTCACAGCTGGCTTCTACGAGAAGATAATGGCTGCTGGTGAGATCCGTGAGATGAGTGACGAAGAGCGAGTACTGCTCCAGTTAGTGTTCCGTGAAGACCTTCCTTGGAAAGGAGTCATGGCGAGCTACAACGCAGCATTCCCAGGAAAGAAGAAGCAAACAGCAGCAGCTTTGCAGATGAAGAAGATGAGACTATTAATGAAGCTTCAAGATTGGACTGATGTGGAGGTGAGAAAGGTGTTTAACACTGGTTCTTTCTCGTCAGAGGTGAAGACAAAACTAACACAATATACAGAAAAAGGCCTTGGAGCTGTCTGTCGAAGTGAACAAGGGGAAGTGGAAAGCGGTTGCGAAGAACATGCCCAAGTTTGGTGCTAAACAAAATTGGTCTTCCGAAGCATGCCAAAAGCAATGGGAAGAGATGCAAGGCAAAGAAAGCTTGTCTCAGTATGAGATGGCTCAGGCGGGGGACTACAGGCGTCCTCGAACTTCGTCTACCGACATTACCCAGCTGTACGAAGCGTCATTGTCTGACGAGGCGCTTAGCGTCAGATATAGCCCGTTTGGAGACGATCAGGGGCCGTTGGTATCTGCTCTATCGACAGCGACCATGAACGATACACGAAGCAGGACGGCAAGCGATGCAAGCGTCCATATGCAAACGCAACAACAACATCTTCACCAAATCCAGCAACAGATGGTGTATAGTCAACAAAATCAGCTATCATATCAACCACGCCAACAAGAGCAACGACAATACAGCCAACCCAACACCCAACATCATCAAGCTCTACAACCACGGAATAACAGTTGGGCCCCAGGGGCTTAAATTCCAGAACTCTTCATTTTAGGACATATCTTGGGCAAGCTTTGGTCTGCATTCACTTCTTCTGGTATGAATTTTGGGATATTTTGGTTCAGTTACACGACGACATGAGGGAGGCAGGGTGAGCTGGTCAAATCGAGGTGTGAATAGGGTTTATGGGATAGGAGACATGAGCCTGGTTATCTGTTTTGGGTCAACAGAGAAGGCAGAGCAGACAGTAGAATTTCTTTGGGGCTATAGGCATTTTGTCAAGGGATTTATCTCGAAAGTCAGCAAGCAAGCAATTATGGATGGGTTTCCATTCCTATTTTTCATTGTATCAATATATACCTACTTACGAGATGAAGCTCGAGAATTCTTTTTCGCGAAATATGATATCGGAATAGCGGTCAAGCAACCAATGAATGGAAATGAATTAGGTTCTTTGAGGTTTTAACCATTAGCCTATCCTAGAGCAAAGATATTTAGAATATTCGATACTGGCAAGCATGCTCTTTCATCTCTTCCAAAATCAAGCCACTATCAAAACCAGGAGATTTTCGTTTAAATTCAGGACTTCAAGAGGAAGGAGAACTGCAAGCCAAGACGGCCTTAAGCCTGTTCAGTCCTCAAGCCCCCCATCCCAAAGAGCAAAGTGGTAGCTTATCCGCAATACGACCCACAGGCTTTCTTTCACCCCATCACCTGGGAATGGAGCAGGAGCCGGAGTTGGGAGCATGAGCGTTTCCGGGCTGGCATGGGAACTGATGCGTCGCTCAGGTGTTTTGTTCTTTCTCGTCACATCTAGTCGCATCTGGAGGCGCTTAAATTTTCCTGGTCTCTGATACTACCCTAGGTCCCTAGGCGTTGTTGTGGCGTTTTACAGGGAAGGGAAGCGGAGGGGAGGGGAGGGGGACTTACCGTTGTTTGTTGTTGGATTGGATTGGATTGGATTGGATTGGATTGGATTTGTTCCCTTCCAGAACAAGAACATCATTCCGTCTATCCATCCCTTTTCTACTTCGTACTGTAATTGGATTGATTTGAATGTCGACTAAGCAAGGTAGAGGGAACTAAGGCAAGGTAATGAAAGCGGGTTGAAGTGCATGCATGGATGGGGTTGGGATGGGATTGAATTAAACGGGGGGTAACAGAGGAGCGTATCCCGCAACTTCGTCTCGAGGGAGGGCAAGCCAAGAATGGTTCAAAGATTTTACTCTTAATTCTGTCTTTTTTGAAATGGAGGGAATGGGAGGGGTGAGGGAGGGGGAAAGAGGAAGGGAAAAGCCACTGGATGGACGTGCGAGGACGGGTTGATTTGCCAGATGAGCGAGGCGACACATTTTTTCAACCTTTAAATCTCCGCTGGCCTATGAGAGAGAGGCTGGGGATTTGTATTTCGGAAATGCATGCTTCTTTCCTTGCTTGCGCTCGCCGTCCTCGCTTGTGACGTGCCACAGAGCGCAGAGGAGGAGCTCAAGCTTAAGCTACCTAGCTATTAGCTATCGCCCATGCATGCTCGTCACTTCTAAAATTACAAGGATGGTGGTAAAGGAAGTGAGGTTTCCTCAACGGTTCGCACTGCCTACGACGGACAAGTCTCTTTTTCGGAGCATGCCGATATAGACAGATGAATGGATGGATGCATGGACTTTTCTTTTGGCTCTCACGAACACGAATGCCTGCGTAACCATGTGTCAGGGAACATGGTAGAGCATGGCATGGCATGGCAGGTATCAATATCAGTAAGGGATGGAAAGTGGAGAGGAGGGGGGGCGGTAAAGGAAGCAGAAAGGAATGAAGGCGCAGAAACGGAAACTGGCCAGCATCATCTTCACACACCCCTGCGGCCATCATCACTAGCCCATCTTCCGCCGTCACCGCAACGCCAGAACCAAAAGCCAATGCCAATGCCAGGCCGAACCGTACCCTATCTTGCCCATCTTTTCGGCAAGTTGCTCCCGTAGGAGATATTAGGCGAATGAAGGAATGTTTTGCGTAGAATTTGCACACCTTATCTTGCCTTATTCTCCTGCCGGATGTTGTGTTTTTGTGGCGAGAAATCGTGGGGGAGGGAATGTACAATGCTGCTTTGGCTTTCTTCTACCCGGCGGCACAGAAGCTAGAAATGAGATGAGGGTGTGCAGAGATCGATTCGACCAGACCGAAAGTTTCGGCATTTGATTCTTGACCTTTCTGAGAAAGCACGCACACACAGAACCGACGCAAGCCACTTGTTGGGTCCCGTGTGCCTGGTTCGAATCCCTGGTTGAGTGCTTCATGGCTGCATATCATGTCTTGCGTGCTGCTATGCACCGTAGTTCTACCGCGGAAAGAGCTTGATAGGCTTGCTGGCTGGTTTTGGTTTGGTTTGGTTGGCATGCCTTCCTTCACCTGGACACCTATATGTGCGCTAGGTTTTTCCGCATAAGAAAAGGTACGGATAGGGAACCGATGCTAATGGTTACAGCCCTGAAAACCGCAATTAGTCACTTCTGCTAAGAAGGACAGTGTAACGTCAAGGCCCATCCATCATCATTCACAAGTCATGAAGTCCTAGACCGCTGGCAAGTCATGAGTCCTGACTGACCAACTAACTGCAACGGTTGCCTACTTGTCTACTCTAACTTCTTTTAAGCTTTTAAATAGGCTTAATTAAACATGTTGATTTGTTATCATCGTCTTGCTACTTCTGGAAGCGCAATGTGCCGCCGGCCGGTTGTTATGTTTCTCTGATGTGACTGACCATTCCCTGTGGCCGAAGCGCCACCTTCCTATTCACTCACCCACCTGCCTACTCACAAAGCTACTACTCGGCAGCCTAAAAGTTTCCAATAGCATCAAAAGTAGCGAATTTTTAACCGCCGACTATTTCTAGCTAGTCAATTTCCAAGATATTCTACAGCAGCGAAACGAAATATTGCCCGTCTATTCGGTAGCCATGCCCCGGTCGACAATCACTTGACCATGTGGACGCTGCGAGTATTCTCAAACGTACAACATCAAAAAACCTCGCATGCAGAAAAGCGAAAGTGACAGTGACAGGGCAAGAACGAGGGAAAGGGTGGAGCCGGGGCACGGCAGAGCAGACACAGAAAACAACAGCAGGTCTAGACCGTCCTGACATCGAGCAGATCGCCATCGGTGAGCCTGCCCATACGGAGGATATGTGGGTGTCGTGCTGCTTTGAGATCGGCTGGTGGTCAGAGCTTGACCTCGGTGGCTTTTGAATATCTCGGGGCGTGTTGAGGAGTGAGTGAGCGGTGGAGAAGGGGGGGAGGAATCGATGTTGAATCACCACCACCAGCAGTAGCACGCAAGGGTGGCTTTCCACTCATTCATCTCCCCCAGTCCAATACTTTAACTTTCTTGTGATAAAAGTTTTTTTGGATTTGAAATTTGAGCTGCGAGGCGGCTGGAGAGGAATGCACCAACGCAGCTTTCTTCCCATCCTGAGCAAGTGATTTGAGGTCGAGGTTGCATGGGAGGTGCGCCTTGTTGTACTGTATGCTAGGTAGCCTCGGGGCATCTTTTACTTCTAGCAGGTTTCAGGAAGAAGCAAATACTGTATGGGATAAAAAAAAAAAGAGGTCTGATGATGGTGATCTTTGGGATGGCTTTAGAAATTTGATAGATGTAGGTAGTGTTTAGGTAGTTGGATGATCGATCGATCTTTGGACCGGCGCATCTTGCCACACACGATCCTGGCCAGTTACAATTGAGAAGTTAGAAGTTAGAAGTTCAGTACAGATTTCTGTCATGTGTACTCACTTCATTGTCTTTGAGAGGCGTCGCAGAATCCCGAGGAAGTTCGCCATTGCAGCCAACAAGTTAGATACCATGCCATGATGCCAAACGGCGATGATGGTGGGGTTGATGTCAGTCTCATGCGCAGAACGCGTGTTTTAGACATATGTTGGAGAATGTTGTGAGACTGTGAGTTGTCGATTCGTCGAGTTGGCCTAACAGATGGTTGGATTTCGTACATAAGGCTTGTCTTCAATGCTCGTGGGGAATATTGGTGGACTTTTCTCGCGGCTATTGCGGTTTGTTTGAAATTCACAATTGATCGATACAGATATGAAAAATGTTGCACATAATGTTAGATGGAGATGGTTGTGCTGGGCTTTTGGCTATGGTGTTGACACCGCTTGATTTCCTGGGCCAGGGCGTTGCAGCAGTCCGAGTACCGAAGTAAACAATGCGATACCCGATGCTCTGGAACACCTTGTATTGAGTGATAATGCGCAACTAATGGGTGTAGTTATCGAAAAGTCTCTCAAATTAATTGACAAGATCCAATTTACCAGCTCGTGATGATTGTGTTGGTATTTCCGTTGGGATTTCTTGATTCTCGCCTGTTGTTCCTCTCTTTGGCCAGCCAATTCCCGAGTATTCGGGTCAAACAGAAGCTAAAAAAAGTTGGGAATTGCCCCGACACCGTGAACTCTGCATGCTCTGGAAGACAATTGATGATTGCGCCGAAGTCCTCGTAAATTGACTCTTAGTTGATGAAGTCCTCGCGATGAAACTTCGAAGTCCCGACGACGAGAGGTTGTTTGTTGATGTTTCTGCGACGGATCGTGCGGATGGCCCGCAACTCCACCGACGCTTCCTCTTCTGGTTGCGAAATATCTTCCTTCCGCACATTACCTAGGTATCTTCAAGTTGAACCCATTTCCATGACCAACTCCCCTTCTGATGTTGATGCAGCTGACTAGCAGAACAAAACACGCAATAAACAATCTATTCGAATACCTGCATCATCCCCTGCTTCTGCGAACCCGACTTCTCGTCTCCAAAGCACTCGAATCCCCCACCCGACCATCGAAAGAATACCACCCTATCGTCCATTGCCTTCTGCTTGCAGTCATGCTCTGCGCAGACTCTCGTCAAGCACACCCATCAAGTCAATTTCGTGAAGTTCCTCGTCGGCTTCCGCAGCTTTGGAGGCTCTACATTTTATTTCCCCGTTGTACGCCGCCGTCCTCCGAAGAAGCTCAACGAATGTGACCAAAGTCGTGGGCTTGTGGAAGTAGCACAGCAAGACAAAGAATCATAAATGTGGCAGCGGAGGGCTTTCACTGCTCCTTGGAATACCCTGTGCCGTTCTTCTGGTCTACTTGATCGTTGGAGACATGTCCTGAATCGAAGACAGACGAAGCTCTTTCGAATAACAAGCCAGGAGAACATAAGACAAACACAAGGAATAAATTACGGCAGTATTAGTGCTACAGGTGCTACTCTGTGTCCTAGGACATGGTGGACTAGGCAAGAGACTGGTTCACACCCCGGTTTCGCAAAACGGCGGTCAGCTCTATCCAATCTTTTTAAGCTTTTAATACATCTCAATGCTGGAAGGTCTTGCTTAGCAAACATTAAGTGATTAGTAGGTCAGTTGAATTCAGTCTGTACCGTGCGATATTATATTTGTATTCTTTGGTTCTTGCTTTGCGATCAAAGCTCTGCAGTCTCTTGTTTAAATCCACCAGGCTTAATTAAGGAGCAGTCTCTGAAGCAAAGATTTGCCTCTTACGAAAGTCTTTGCAGCTCAATGAGCTCGCATATATCCTATATTTTCTGCAAGCGATGTTCTTGTAGTCTGCGAACGCCAGGGGGGATCATAGATGGTGATTTATTGATCGTTGAGGACGGTATCCACGCGACCACTTTGCAATTAGTGGCCTGCTTCTGGTCATGTTCTTATTCCTTAATTGCATTGATACCTTGACCATCAATATTCCCATAGTCATGATCATAATCTCCATTTCCTACCGAATTCTCTGCGCTAGTCTATTACATATGAATTCTTCGAGATGATCGACTGCGTTTCAATGTCAGGAAGTCAGAGTAGTTTAGTGATTGGTGTCAGTGGACATTATTTTATTCATTTCAAATCAGACACTTTACACCACACTAGAGAAATGCTTTCATCTCATCTCTAATATCCAACCTCTCGCAAGTATTCTCGACCTTCGCAGAAGCTCACAAAGCTTCAGACTCCAACCAGGCCACCAAACCTCCCCCCTATTCCTGCTCATGCAGCTAGCCGCATAGCCGAACTTAAGCGGGGGAGGCCACAACAGCGGCCACGGTGACCACAACAGCGGCCATAGCGACCACATCAACGACCTACCTACTTACAGGGAAGAGAATCCTGTAGCTGAAAAAGCGACAAGGTTGTCATCGCTGTCTCCGATCTGCAAGCGCAGCGCAGCACAGCGCAGCACAGCAGCTAGAAATCTGCCTTGCCAACTCATTTTCATGACTCCTTCCTCCCCCTTGCCTTCACTCCTTCATGTATGGTGACGCATGATTTGAGGCAGCAGGACTTCAGCTTTAAACTCAATATCCGCGATGATCTAGGGAAGGTGCGGAATGCCCGTGGTTAGTTGGGGATCGATTTGAGTTTCGCAGATATGGCTTATTGTGGAAAGGTAGGTAGGTAGGTGTGTCTACAGAAGAGTTTTGTATCCTCCGACTGGTGCCTTGAGGCTACATATGCAGCTCGTTACATCCGTCTTCGCGAGTAAGTAATAGAAGAGAACAAGAAAGGAAATTGTACTTGGAATGTAAAAATGGATTTGCACAGCCCCAATGTTTCATACTTGACTTTGGAGTTGCGGCGCTGCATTGGTTTAGGCTAATGCTCTGTACTGGGGAACGTCAGGTGATTGAACATATCTTGCTGAAGGCAACTGCGAGAGTATGAGAGTGTTTTCCAATCAAACTAGGGTATGTTGTCAATCCAGCTGGTTGGGCTGTACCAAAAGAGTCGTAACTTTGTCGTGCATTGAGAAGGGCCGATATTCAAAGTCCATCGCTGGATTCGATTCGCTGTGAAATTGACAGCCAGACGCCAGGGAAAACATTGGAACGATATCGCCGAAAGAAATAAAAAACGACTAGGTAGTTACCAATGAGAATTAATTAAATCAACGATAGAATGGTAGATCCTACCGCGAGAATTGTGCCACATGAAACAAACGTACCCTAACAAAACGACCTACTTTTAGACACGGGTTCTCAGGAGTCTTTCCTATTATGATTCATGTGCATAGTTTCTTTCCGTTAGACATAATATCGGCTACAAAAGGACCTATTTGATTTTCCATTTCAATTTGATTTAAAGAAGTAGTCGTCCGGTTCCCGCGCGAGTCGTGGTTGAGAAGTCGCTTACCTTGCAATCTATCAAAGATCATAGCACTAACTCTCTACTGATAAGCATCAATACAATAACATGAAAGTGGTTTGTTTTAAGCACGAAGATGTCATGAATCTTAATACTTTATCGATGAGAGAAGTGAGGCTACCTCCCACCATGAAATCATTACTCCTCGACACTTGTGAGGTGTTATCCCCATTGACCTGGACCTATTTTCAAAACTCATCGCTGACACCGCAGCATATCGCCCATATATCCACCCAAGATATCCCTCAAACCCAGCAACCGTGTTAATAAACCCTCTCTGAATCCCAAAAAACTTAACAAACAAATATGGCACAAAGCCCAGAACGAAGAACAGCTTCAACATCGGCGTGATATTGACGCCACGTTCTCAAATCCAGCTTCCTCCAACATCTGCGGCGGGACATCTTTCTCGAATAAAGCATTGGACGGCATTGCAGCATACTTGTTGATCTGATCTAAACAACTCTCTAGATATTCCGGTGCCGTTTCCGAGCTATCATGGTCATACCCGTAAAGAGCAATTCTTCCACCCGGTTTAAGAACACAGAAGAACTCGTTCAGCGCTCGTTCCGAATCCGTAGCGTGGACGAATGTTTCCATCGTATATGTTCCCTCGAAAGTACCATTCTCAAAGCTATCTAAGTGGTGATAGTCTATCTTACGCAGTGTGATGACATCGTCAAGTCCTCGCGCCGTGGCATTTCGTTTGGCTTTCTCGATGTGGTGGTCTACTACATCAATACCGTGGATTTTCAACCCTTTCCCAGCTATATGGATAGTAAAATGGCCAACTCCATAACCTGCGTCTGGAACTAGGAAAATTCTCCCCAAGCTCAGGGCGTTGAATAAGTGATTCTCCATTGCTCGGAGAGCTCGGTCGATGGGAAACAGTCATGAGGTAGCTTTTTCGTAGAACCCAAAATGTCGAGTCCTACCTAGTACGAGATGATAACCGATCCGCGATTCGAGAGATGTGTAGTAATCTTGAATTGATTTTTTTGTGTTGATGCGAGGTGCTTCACCTTCGGGTTCGGATGCCATGGCTTTGTTGACGTTGTGTTCGGATAGTTCGGGACAGGTTTCTTCCGAGGTACGGCCCGAGATAGAATGCTTCAGATGCAATTTCGGGATATCTGAGACAATGAAATGCGGTAAAGAGTACCGCAGGGAGGCTGGAGTGTTTGGGCCTATCGGGAAGGTGTGAGGAGGTGGAATGGTTGATGGACAATTAAGCTTTGGGGTTATTTTTTTTTAGCGAGGATGACATTGAAGAAGCAAGTACTCTGGTAACAAGGGAAGGGGTTATAAATTTATCCTTGAAAAGGGAGAGATTGTTGTTGTATATTAAACGCTCTGATATTAATTGGCGGAATGTAAATAAAGTTATCCTTGCTTTGGCAATATCGATCACTTCCCCCTCCCTTGCCTCTTTTCTCTCCCCCCTTTAATCGCGACCCTTGCCTCGCTAAAACTTCCCCTGACGAGCCGTCCCTTGTGTTGATCTACGGTAAATATTTCTAGCAGAAACAATAGCGATCTGACATGTTGGAAATAGACGCGCGTATGACTGGCTGTTGGGAATTGACGCTCCGCTTAGATCTGAGATATTTGGCTTTCGATGTTTAGAATAGACACAATTGCCGCCGTGCATGGCTGAAAGGAAAGATCAGTGCATGGGTCGGCCTTTTTTCAAGTCTTGGGACAAGTTGCTTGTGGAAATTATCTACAAATTTTTACTTATTAAAAGTTTATTAGACATCTACAGAAGTTCTAAGAACAATCTCCCAATCAACAATGTCTATAAAGTAGCCTGTCCGCAATTTCCAATAGACAATTAGCCACCGTGCACTTTATCTCACTTTACCCCACACACCATCTGGATAGACTCACCTCCTCATTTCCTCTTATCCCACTCACTACTGCACTCACCGCCCCTCAAACCATCTACCCTTATCTCCCCCCAAAAGCCCCGAGTTGAATACCTTGCCATCCACATCATCCAGCCAATCACCGCACCCACAACCCCTCGCCTACCATCCTTCCTCTTGCAAACCCAGGCTAGTTCAATTCCTAACGCTTGCTACGTCGTCAATATCTGGACATATTCAAGGGTATCGAACGGTGTGTACGTTAAGGGGATGTCAAACATATCATGACGCTGGAGAATCGGCTATTGAAGGCTAGGAATTCCACACTCCTTCCCCTCATTCCGTAGTGTGTGAGCAACACCAAACAGAGGTCCTCAAAAGTCGTCCTTCTGGCGAATAAAAATCTATAAGGCTCTTAATAAGTCTCTTCACAATTAAATAGAGTAAATAGCCAATAGGGGATCACGTAAGTGAACCAACAAGGTCTTTGGGGAGGACAAAGGGAGGCTCTTTTCGTGGATACCGGGGCTGGTTGAGGTGTCATATTCGGTTGTTTTAAAAAAAAAAGGTTGTGAATGGAGTGGACTGTATTTCCAAATTTCTTGCTGAAAGCTAGAGATTGATTCTTGCGGGACATCAACTCAAAAACTATGTTTTTTTGGGGGATAAGTCAATCAAAATATGTGTTAGGATTGAGAAGTAACTTCTCAGAAGTTCAAGTTTCTGAATAGTAGACGAGCCATGAGATGAAACGATGAATTTATATTGCTACACTGAGTATATGCAACCTTATCATCAGGTTCGATGTTATTTTCTCGCTGATGTAATATATTACTTCTGGTCACATTTGTCTGATCGGTTTCCCAGTTAGAACTCTATATATCCTCGTCCAGATCTAGATATCTACTCATCCGCGTTGATATCGACAATAGTCTTCTTCCACTTGCGAGCAGGGACCCGACGCTTGAACAAGATGTCGATCTCACGGTACGAGCGATTCTTCATCTCAGGCAAGTAGAAGAAAGCCGTGAGTAAGCAGAGAAAGCCAGTAGATCCCCAGACGAAACCGCACTTGCCGCCGAGGTTTCCACCCTACATTTATTGAGTCAGCGAATCGTCCACGGGACATATTTGGAAGAGGGGGAGGGGGGAAGAGTCTTACAGTTGGGTTCAGCATGTAACTTCCCAAGAAGATACAAGGGATTTCGACGATGTAGTAGCAAGCACGGCCCATTCCGGTAGTGAGTGGTCGAAGACGGATGGCGGAGGTTTCTCCAATGATAACCCACGAGGCGGGGGCGGGTCCGAGAGTAAATAGAACAGAGACGATGAGACCTAATGATGCCTGTGCCAGTGATGCAGGATCGCTCTTGCCGAAACAAGCTGCGATACCGAGGGCAAATAACAGGACAGTGTTAACAGCTGAACCCCAGAGGTAGATGGTACGACGGCCAGCGTAGGTAGTGAGGATCCAGGAGAGCATGACGAAGATCATCTGGAGGGCAGAGGTGATGAGACCAAGCGCAAACGCAGTATTCGTTGAAACACCAGCCTCTGAATTCAAGTCAGCATAAACGTTCTCTGATCTAGGAAATCTAAGAATGGTGGTTACTTACGCTCAAAGAAGTAGACAGCCTGGTTAGCGATCAGATTACCAGTAAGGTTTTGTGCCAAGTAAACACCGCACACGATGGCGGTACGGTAGAGATCAGTGCCCTTGAACAACTCCAAGTGGTTGGGCTCCTTTTCGGATGTCTCGAGGTCAACAACACGACGCATCATGGCAACAGTCTCCTCGGGCTTCAATCTTGACCTGCGTCCCAGGCGACCGATGGAATGGGCAGCCTCTTCAAGACGACCCTTTCGAACAAGCCACCATGGAGACTCAGGAGCACAGAAGATCAGAATGGCGAGTGGGGTAGGGAACAACCATTGCAAGGCAATCGGAATTCTTGTCAGATATCGTTAGCGAAAGGACTCTTGAACCTTGGTGGGTACATACCTGTAGGCATCCTCGTGCAACAAACCGTTGTAATGGTAGGTAACGCCACCAACAATAATACTACCAATTGCCCAGAACATCTGCAACATTTGGGTAGCTGGGGCTCTCAATCTCAAAGGCACGATCTCAGAGCAGTAGGCGGGTGCGTTTGCGATGAAGATACCCCATGGCATACCCTCAAGGATCTGGGCGGCAAACATGACCGGAAGCGACTTGGCGAAGTAGAAGACGAAGATGAAGGCGTTCAAAGCCATCAGGCCTGTCAAGGTTGCATAACGGTAACCGATGCGACTGGTAAGAGGTCCAGCGAGGAAGACACCGATAAGTGCACCCAAATGTTTGACTTGTTAGCAATGGTTCCCTTCCAAATCCCAGGCGAGATCTGATCTTTGCCTAGGAATCGACTTCCAAAACAAGACAGTAAAAAAATGGAGGAATAATGCGCACCTGCCCAGACACTTGGAGTGCCGACTGCCACTTTGTCTCAATGACCCATTCGTCGCCATGAGGAATTCCATAGTCCTTCTTGAACTGAGGTAGGGCGACGAAATTGCCCATGAGGAAGACATCGTAGGATTCCATAATCTGAAGATCACGAATGTCAGCTGTGTTGTTTCTTCCAGAGATCGAATTGTCAATGGGGGAGGATGGCTTACAATTGTGCAAGACATGACGAAAGCCCAGAAGGTAGCCATTGGATATGCCTTCACTGCCTCGATCACACCCATGTTGTGCTCCGCAGTCTCTGCCTCAATGGCATCCGCCTTGAAATCGGAAACCTTCGCCTTCTCATCGAGGTCATAGGCATGTTCCTGTTGTTCGGCTTGGGAATAGGCCTTCTCGACCTCGGCGTCTTGGCCACCGCCCGTCTTGGAATGGGTGACAGGATCGCTCATGATGGCTGATGTTTGCCTGGATGAGGAAGAAGAGGGTGATGGATGGAGAAAGGGATGGAGGACAAGGAAAGAGAAAGAGGAATTGCAGGGCAGTCTGTCTCCTTTTATGTAATTTTCTCCTCCTTCCTTTTCGTATTGTCCCACTTGCCACTTCCCACTAGGGAGGGACGAGTTACTTGCTCGCTGCTAACGAGGGGACTCCGCCTGGGGATTCACGATAATAGGCGCCGTGGGGGAGACGTGTGGGGGAGCACAATTACTGTGTTTGACAGTTCCACGCCTGTGGAGCCCCATTGACAGCTGATCATTACCCACCCAAATTCTGCAACTTACTACTTGACACTGGTGGCAGATATGGGCTTCTTACTGGTGCGCATAGAATTAGCACAAGGGCCGTACCCAGCGCAGTGGGTCAGAGGCTGTCGAGCCGCATCTACTAGATCCGATCGAGTTGATGAAGCAAAAGCACATGCGAGATAACTGACCTCCCGGCTTCTTCCTTGTTTGAGACTCAGAGACGACTCGGGCGAGAGTGTCTTCCCCAAGATCAAAGAGTGGGCTCTATTCCATGTGGAATAATCGAGTTCCCCCCAATAGAAAACCGGGGAGGTGGAGGCGGAGGTGGAGCATTGAAGCAATTCTTCTCTGAGAATGTTGGTCTCGAAGAAAGGGTCTGTAAGGAGCCAGGGAATTCTCCTGGAAAGTTGGAAGAGGCGACTTCCAGGGCTAAGCATGCCTAAGAATGACTAGAAATACTTGACTGACGTGATCGAAAAGAACCCTTTTCTAGAAGGCTTTCTGACAGGCCCGCGTATAACTTTAGCAACAATTGAGGCTGTCAACTTGACTCGTCTGCAAGCCTTTGCCAGGGACTCGGCACGCACCCGAAAGCTTGTCCCTCTCGAGAAATCTTAGCCTCTTCTCCACCCCTGAGTTGATCGACTCTTGTGCCTCGGTTTATCTCGGCGTTGTATTAAACAAAGCTAAGCTTTGAGGCGTGCGCGTGGTATGCTTGCCACCTGCTGTAGGAGCGCATATAGATAGATGTTCACAAATACGACGATAGAGCAGTTCAGAGAGTCGAAAAAAGTGCCCTGGGACTGGGATTTCGGATATCAGATGCCGAGCTTGCTTGCTTGTGATGAGTGATGCATAAACAGTGCCTACTTTAGGTAGTTGTTCAAGTGTTGTGAGGTGGATCATGATTGATGAGTGATGAGTTTTGACTGACGCAGATGGAGATGTGGAGTTGCGGGTGTGCGGAGGAACAGCTGATGGGGAAGGTGGATTCCGTCGATTTCAAATTCATCAATCAATCATCACCAATTGAAGTGCTTGTTTTGATCTTGTATTAGTCGGGTTCATGCCCGCCGCCGACGCAGAACCAGCTTGGCAGGGCCGAGAAAACCGCCGTGGCAGGGCAGAGCATGGCATCGTGTGATTGATTCGTGACTTCCAGCTTCTATGGGGAACGGGGATAGTGGGGAGCGGAGAATGAAGTAATCATTCCAAAACGCTTCTAAAGAAAATGGAAATTGCAAAGGAAACTTGATCCAAAAACTTGAATTTTGAGACGACAGGTCAAGTTGTTATGACATCGTGGTTGTGTTGGCAATCAAATTTGAAAAGGATGGAGAAAATGGAAGTTAATGGTAGTCATGTGACCATCGCTGTCCAGTGACATTTCCGTCCCAACTTCTTCTGCTGCGAGATGGAGCTACTTTACATATTAAAAGAACACATCGATTTCGGGGGAAAAGAAGACGGTGCGCTAATGGAAGACTGTGTATTTGGCAGCTCGAAGCAGCAACTCCAAGGACTTGGAATATGAGTGCCAGGGGGGGAATGGGAGCTTGCTCATCTCCCTTCACATCACTTAACTCCATCAAACGACTATTACGATGTTTAAATCGGAAAATTTGTTTTAAGTACGTAATACTTGCCATAATTATGGCGCTTCAAAGGGAATTTCTCTAGCAAAGTCTCTTTGCACTAGCGCGAAACGTCACATATCGGCTGCTGAGCTGTGATTTGCGAGTTCAACCAGTTTCAATTCCATCACTCCATCCTTCAAAACGTTCCAATTGAGATATTGGAACGGACCTATCATACAGAAATCAATAATCATACTTTAGGCAGGTCTTTAATCAGACATCCCACCACCAAACTACTGCAACTGTTGCAAGTCACTAAAAAATCACAATAAACTACACCAAATAAAAAGTTACCATAAAGATGAACATTCTGCATCTCACCAACAACACTCTACCAACACAAAACAACAAAGAGCGGTTCATTGTTGCCTGTGATCCAAAGTCCCTCATCGCCCAAAGTACAAAGATGAGTAAGTCCCACTAGGGCGCTCCGAACCTGCCACACTTGAAACTGTGTAAGGTAGCTAGATAAACCCGTAAACGCACGGCATTAGCAACAAACGGATATAAACTCCCTCCTTTCCATAGCTAGATCTCAAGATTGAGAGAGGAGATGGAAGTGAGAGGGAACGGTTTGAGACTGTGGTCGCTGGGCCTGCTGAAATGGGATAGATGCGGAGTCGCTTGATCCGCTATACTGTGCATGTGAGGAGGAGCAGGATGTGAGGAAAGATTAGTATTCGAAATGGGAAACGATTAATAATCTCACTGGCTGTGTAATATGTGTCTTGACTTGTGTTGTAGGGTGAGGTGATTTGTTATATTCTAGTCTAATCTGATGTAGCTTAGTCTAGTCTGAAATACAGTTATCTGATTTGCCGGGTTGTCTTTCTCTGTCTGACTGTGAATCGTACAGCAGCACGCCACGCGGTCTGACGGTCTTACCGTAAGGCTGGTTTAGAGTGCTAAAATTGGAGGCTGAAAGCCCGGCGTTGATGAATCGCTGGGCTGGGTGTGGGGATGTGTTTGGCACATGCGTGTGGTTGTGGGGTTTAGCCGAGCTGTGCAGTGCTTTCTGATGAGAGGGTGAGGATGAGGATGAGCTGAGAGAATGATGTGCCGTAGAGCCGTCTAAGTAAGCTCTGTGAGAAGACAATGGATGTCTGATATGGTGGTGATTCCGCAGGCTCGGTAAGATTCCCCTCCCCAGACTTGAACATGGCCAAACCCCTGCTCGCCACAGCTGTCTTGAATGCATCCAGAAGCCAGAAGACTGACCGACAGACTATCCGAACATGCAATTCCCCAACTTGGGAGTAACTAGTCGATCTCACTCCCGCTAACTTCTGGCTCACTGTCCCCGTTACCACGTTCATGGTCCATGGCTTCAAGACCATCAGTCTCCTGCCCCAAAAGCGGCGCTCTCTCCCCCTCCTTGCGCGCAAAATGTCCAATCACACTTATTCCCACTGTACTCAATCCATGCACGAACGTGCTTCCCAGCACTACGAAGCAGACCACGGGCCAGAGGAGTTCGATAGCTTCATCCTTGTCGCTGTATGGGGGAACAAGCTTTCGTGGCTTGCCGAACGGGACAGAAGTGCCGTTCTCGAGCTCTCCACGTGCTTCCATGGCGAGAAACAAGGCGCCAACGCCCATAGGTCCGAAGTGGCCGCAGAAGAGAGCTTCGCGATACGTCCTGATGTCGGGGATGAATCGCTTCATGGCTAGAACGATTGGTATGCGTCGGAATAGCAGGACGAGGATGAGAAACAAGATGAGCTGCCAGATTCCACAATTGGGAGTTTTATCTCGAGGGAGGAATCTAGCCCAAGGGATGATGGATCCGAAGAAGACAAACATGCCACTGTTCAGCATGAGATCGACGATTGTTGGGAACGGCAGTTCTTTTGTTTTCTTGGCGAACCATCCATCGTGCGCGAAGCCTACTCCGGCTCCAAATGCCACGAGGAAATCGTCACTGCCGAGTGTCGAGCCGACTCCTATGCTGAGAATAGCAAGGAGGAGGTAGAAGACGACGAATGAAGGCTGTGAGATGTATCCTCTCGTGTCGGAGAATCTGAGAAGTCTGTTTGCCGTGTTGCCGATGATAAGACCTATAGTGACGCCAAACACACACTGCCATAGGACGGTAATGAGAATCCACTCCTTGATCGCTTCTCCTGCATTGGAGGAATTAAGAGCAACGAGACCGATGTAGAGGAATGGGAATGAGATCCCGTCGTTGCAAGCTGATTCTGCGGAAAGTACGTGCTTGAGACGCTTCGGAACTCTCTCACTGAACCGTGACTTCGAGAGAACACTTGCTGCCAGTACTGGATCCGTGGGGGATAAGCAAGCGCCGATGATCAGAGCTGTGGATACGGATGTCTTGAATATCAGAAATGCGAATAGGGCTGTGATAGCCCAGGAGAACGTCATGACTGGTCCGAGGAAGTACAAGACTGACTTCCAGTGTCGGTAAAAATAGTGCTTGGGTAACTCTATGCCGACGGCAAAGCATTGGATGCCGACAATCACACGGGTGATTTCCTGCACGATCTCATCATTCAGGCCCCAGTGCCTAGGTGCGATAAATTTCAGGACATGGGGTCCAAGGATGATGCCATATAAAACTGCCAATGGAGGTTCTGAGTTTGAATTAGCAATAGGTCAGGACTTAGGGTTCTCTGGCACTGACCTGAAAGATGAAGGGTGTTCCTGATGGGTAAGGAGAAAAGTGCATAGATGATTAAGAAGATTGATATTGTGAGGTAGGCGACGTGAGGGGCCGTGGGCTCGAGTTGATCCCACATGTTGGGAAATGGTGTTGTCAAAATTGACTCTAAAGAAACTTAGTTGTGCAGTCTTCTTCCTTATTCGCGCTCCAAGAATTCCTTTGGATTCCTGAGATAACAGTCCAAACCGATGATAACGGTGCGTATTTCGATGGTTTGTATTATTTGATCCCAAACACTACCAACCATACCAAGCGTCAAGCAATTCAAATGATGTCACGAGTCACATGACGAATTTTCCTTCTCACAAAGTTGAAGATCAGGACCAGGCTGGATACTAGTTGGACACCATGGGGGGACCTTTTATGATTTGGAACTCAAGCTGATGTCGGAAGTGAGAGTTGACTGTTGTGGTGGGGCTGAAATGAGCCGAAATCTTGAATTCAAGCCATCTGCCCAAGTGCCGAGAGTGGTATCTAAATGCCGACAACCTAAACGCCTTCCTATGCCCTTTTTGTAACATGTACACACTTCCTCCTAACAAGGGTCACTGTAAATTCAGAATGATTATCATCACTCATCGTCATCCTCCATCACGCCATCTTCTTCCTCGTCGAAAGCTTCCGAATCCCCCAGTGCTGATGCTTCAGATGAAGACGAATCGTCCCCATCTCGAATTTTGATATTCACATCCTCTTCCGGACGAGGCTCAAGGTTGGCCATATCACTCGGTTCCGAAAAACCCACTGTTTTAGAGGGGCCCGCATGCTTTGTCACCTCCTCAATCACATCTCCACTCCATGGCTTGCACTCTTTGACTTCTTCCCCGCATCTCAAGCATATCCACCCTTCGCCATCCTCTGCTTCCAGTCGACCGGCCAAGCAAACGAAGCAATATATGCATCCACATGGGATTGTTTCGTATGGATTGGTGATGTCAGTTTGGGCTGATCCAATAACTCCCGATACACCTGATGCAGCAATCACTTCCGCTTCAGATGTCGATGTTGTGTTCTGGTCCTGGTAACAGATTGCACAAGTTCGCTCTGGTAAGAACGCAAACTCTCCACTCTTAATCTCTGCCTCATCTTCGCCACCACTGCGCATGACTGACTTCGTTTTCCGCCAAGCTCGTGCAAGCCATCGTCTCCATCGACTGATTCCCACGAGAGGCAACACAAAGAGCAGAAATTCTGTAAATGCGTGCCACACTAGCTGTCGATTGAGGTACTCAAAAGATACCTCCCGACTGACTTGGCTCGTCGGTGGAGCTAGGCGGAGCCTCAATACTCTGTCGAGCAGCGTTCGATACCTCCCGTTGACGAGAAATACCAGGAATGAGGCTAAGGCTGCTGTTGAATGGACCGTTGATATAGAATCTGATAATCGCGACAGCTTCTGTAGCGTTGGACTTGGTTGATCGTAGCCATTGTCGTTGTCAACAAGCCAGTTCTCCCACCTTGTCCAAGCGTACTTTCCTCCGACCGTAAACACCCCATACAATGACTTCTGCCATCTGGAGGGAGTCACCAAGACAGGCCCTTTGTGCCTCGCATCCGTGAACTTTAGGTTCTGCAGAGCAGCGCCATACGTTGCATCGTGGTCCCAGACTGTGACTTTGAACAGGACTGCTCGGAGAGCAAACATAATCTCCGCAGACCAGTCGTCCTGCAGATGTGATCCAAAATATTTCAACGCATCCCCAACTTGTCCCTTCAAAAGCTCAAGCAATTCCTCATCCAATAACTCCGCATCAACCTGTCCAACTCTAAAGGCTGGACGGATGCCCTCTCGCCCATTTATACTATCCCATACTGATATGCCTGCGTGTCCCAGCCGGCTGAGGGGATATGGGAGTCGGTTCAGTTGATCTGAGGCCTGCGAGGCTTGTTGTTGTGCCACTATTCGAGCTTGAGCATCGGCCTCCCTTGCTTGTCGTCGTGCTGCGAGCCGCTGCTGGGCTAGGGCAAAGTCGTTGGATGCCATCGTCGGTGCATTGGAATCGGTCGCTTCTTGCTAGATATTCGCCGTCGATCACAGTCGTCCCAGATCCATCACGCGTTCAGTGGCATGAGGCCCTCCAGCTGGCATGTGGATGTCTCATCGGAGTTCCGCGACATCAGACCAGCGGAGGCCGAGGTCTAAAATTGCTAGCCGAGGAAAACAAGCTAGTCCTGAAGCAGCGGACTTCCAGAATCACTCTGTCATCTCTTGGCCTCAGCCATCCGCTTCATCCCAAATCCCACCACCTGCATCGATGTCTTGAAAGCTGTCTTGTCTTGGCTGCAACTGCACATCTGAATGGACTCACCGGCCTGAAAGATGTCAAATACATGTTCTAGCATGAGATATCTTCACTACCCCTCCTTGAAGCTTTCTTTGCCCTCCCAAGATAAGATCCGCCAGGCCTTCGCTCCGCTTTCCCGCTTCTCCTTTATTTTGATGTTCCATGTTCTCCATTCCCCTCCCTATCCCCAGCTTCAAGTTCACAACGAGTTGCAATCTTCTAGTTGCTCGTTCGTTTCATCTCCTATATCCATCACCTATCACCGTCGGTATCGCCGACGGCGTTAATTTCTGTTCTTTCCTGAGTAGGATCTCACTGCTCGCTCACGCTCACATGATGGCGCTGATTAATCTTGCATAGATGAGTAGTTCTCTTGGAAGATGCGCGCGCTGGCGGCCGCCACTATGATCCTGATTCGCTGAATGATGATGTTCTGCGTCTCCATACAAGGATCATCACATCCGACGTCCCGAAAATGGCAGCAGGTCCTGAGCTATTCGTGTTGAGCTGCGCGTGAAGCTTGAGCATGTTCTGATTCGACGTTCTTTGAGACTCCCAGCAGGAAATGACGTCGAAAAGGGCGTATGGCCTTCTTGGTTCCGTCTCAACTTTTGTTGATGCGGTGTGGCTCCTTGCGAATTGTGTGTGTTGTGTGGTTTTTCTGAAGGACAAGCACTTGGTCCTGGCCATTCCGGCACTTCATGGGCTCGGCCTGACCGCCTCGTTATATCTGCCGATTTCAATTGCCATACAGCCCATACACTGTTGCCTTGAGCGCCAAAGTGGCTGAAGTCTATTTTGACACTCCAAGTTGTCGGGACTGCCAAGAGATATGCGATATCTGAGTCAAAGGTGCTTGTTCCTTCCCCATTGAGGACTCGTGGCCTTGCAAAGTCATCAATGGTATTCTCATCATGCAATTGTGTTGGATCTCGATAGCTGAGAAAAGTTATGATGCCTCAATTTCTTACTTTGTGTTGCTGGGATTGAACTGCAAGCTTCTACAAGGACAACGATCATTCGATACTTGAAGTACTCATGCGTCTATACCATGCACTCGTTTCCATAATCTATACAAATGTTGAAAGATAGACTGACTCGAATACTCTACCCCATACCCCAAAACTGTCTCGGGGTCAGACTTCCTATTTGGTATTGCTTGGAGCTATATCTCGTATGCCAGCCAAACAGAAAGCTCCTGGCGCTTATACGGCCACAAATATTCCTGCTTCATTTCTTATGTCCGCAGAGTGTTTCACTCGGCTCTTTGCCGAAATTGTCAGATTGTGTCTATTGCTGGCGGCTACGAGAGGGCCAAGAAGCTGAGGAGAGGCTTGTCACAAAAATGGCAGACAGAAGTAAGGCTGAGATCTAGTGCTCTTATCATCGAAGTTGGAATTTGTGGTCCGACCTGGAAGTGTCTTTTTGCGGATTTTTTCTTGGCGCAGCCCCGTGTGAAGATCAGAATGGGAAAGCGTGAAGCCAGTTCTGCGGAAATTTATTGATGTACCAATCTGGGCATTAAGGTACACGGTGAAAGACAGAGATTTTACCAAGGAATACGCTGCCTGAGATGAATCACAGCACAACATAATATTCAGGAATGCAGGTACACCGAGTAAAGATCGAAGTATGCGGGGTTCATCTTGCCTCACGCCCGCGGAGAAAGTTGAAAAACATGCAAATAATAGAAGATACTCTACCGTGGCATCGGTATGGCTGGAAGACTGCTTCCAGACGATCAGGGTCGTTCTTGGTTTACAATGCCCCATAATCATCGGGTGCAGAAGTTCGCTTAATCCTCACCCACATGCATGGCATAGCTTCCACCCCATCACCAATCCAAAGTTTAGCATGCGGGATCCCGCTCCTCGGGATTTGATAGTCTCACTGCCTCGATGGCAAAATATCGCCGCACCAGCTCCAATAGACATCGCGGTCAACCCAGTCACTCCAATTTCAGAGTGTTCAAGGAATGCTAGCATCACTGTTTGCCAACCAATGATTTACAAGCTTTCCATATTCAGGAACCGAACCCGAGCGGTCGAACCCGGGCTGTGGTGGAATCAAATAGGACAAACTCCGCGAAAATTGCTCCTCTAGGCGCATTTTCTTTGCCTTCCAAATATGCAAGCCACGCGAGAAGTAACGGAGTGTCGCGCAAGCAGCCAAGCGTCAATCGATGCCAATTTAAGGCTGAAGAACGTCAAAGGTGTGGCACACAGTTCTGATTTGCAAAAGAGCTGTGACAAGTCTTGTCTCCCACATAAACGGGTCGCTAGGATCAATAGAGTCGGTTCTAAGAAGGTTATTTATGAAAGTCAGCACTGGTCTCGACCTCCAGCCCTTGTGCTGACAGAATGCTGTGCTGACCGCAATCAGGACCGGGGTTCCTAATTGGAGGTAGCGTGGTATTTGACCCACAAGCTCCATTGGAGCTATGGAGCAAATGGTATATCACTATCCCTCATCTCTTACGATATATTTCAATTGTCAAACTCTTTCCATCTACTAACCATCTTCTTGATACCAAAAGCTTTCTCTGGAACGATAGCTTTTGCCTGAGTAGAGAAGTCTGATCGGTGACACTCCTCGAAAGTAATCACTCGACAGCGCTACCACTACCAATATGAATGCCCCTTCGGGGACCATGGGCGCGGGAAGGCCCTCCAATGATGCTGAGGATGCTCTTTCAATGTTTTTCGACTTTGGATCGCCAGCACAGGACTCGCTCGAATCATTGCAGATATCATCAGCTAGGCAGAGTCAAGAACCACCGCCAAGAGGAGGCATAAGAGTTTCACTAGCATGTATACCGGTATGTTCAAACATCAATCTAGTAATAACACCTTCCAACTAATCAATCTCAGTGTCGAAGCAGACATGTAAAATGTGGAGCGGAAATGCCAAATTGCAGTCGATGCCTTCAAGATGACAAGCCTTGCTTTTATGCCAAGTCCAGGAGAGGAATGAGAGATAGAAATGCACCAAAAAAGAGAGCTTCAATGCGTGAAGCTGGAAAAACGAGCCCAGTACCAACCAGCTTGAGCGGACAAAGCACGAGGTCTCTCTCATACCTGATGGCAAATTCATCAAAGGAATCTTACACCGGACCTTCATCTGATGGATCTGGCAGCCCTGAAAGCTCATCGTCGAGAGTAAGTGGCAAAGCAGCAAGTCCTAAGCGCTTACTGGACTTGTACTACAGGTGTGTTTCCACAGCAATTCAAAAATTCTAGATCATGTGCTGACACTTAACAGCTCATTCCACAAGGCGCATCCATTTCTATTGCCACAGTACTACTTCTACAACAGGCTCCAGTCCGATCCTGAATCTTTGAAATTCCTATATCCAGTCATGCAATGGATCGGTTCAATGTATTCGGCTGATATCCCTTCGGCCGATTTGCGGGACATTGCCATGAATCAGATAGAGATGGCAAATTTGCCACCGAACGGCTTCACCGTCCAGACGCTGCTGTTGGCTGCAATCGCTACACACTCGCAGGATGACATGATCAGATCCCGAGAAATTCTAGACAGAGCCATCTACCTTGCGCTAGAGATTCGAATGAACTCTCGAACCTTCGCGAACATGGAGAGGGATCCAGTATTGGCAGAGTCGTGGAGACGGACTTACTGGTTTTTGTACATAACCGATGCAAAGTTTGCGGCTTTCAGAAACGCCACACACTTCATGTGGGTCAGGTCTCGGTGCTTAAGTCCATTGCGTTGCTGACTAGTGACAGGCTGTACACCGTTGAAGCTAATGTCGAGCTTCCTTGTGAGGAGTGCGATTACGATGGGGTAAGTTCTCTTGTGCACCCGCCTCTTGCCATTTCGAGACTGACCTATCCTAGATCATTCCTCGCTCCAGAACGTTAGAAGAATATGAGGCTCGAGACTTTTTGGACGAAGAACCTATCTTCTCCTCCTTTACATACCTCATAGACCTAACTCAGGTGACCGGGTGTCTCCTCGGCTTCGACAGGTTACCGGCCAGTGACTTAGAGACTGCCGTCAACAATGCAGATGCCATGCTGGTGAATTGGAAGCTGCACTTACCTCGAGAAAAGCAAGGGGTTGTTGACAAAAATGAGGAAGTGGACGAGATCCTCTTCTTCGCCCAACACCAACTCCAATTGTATGTTCCCCATTTCCCCATTCCCCCATCCCCAAATATTCCAATACTAATCCCTCTCAGACTTCTGGTGTTCATCCACCGACCGCTTTCTCGCCTGACCCATTCACCCCTCGAAGAGGTTTCCTCCTGTGCTCGCCCTCCTCTCTCCCACCAACCCACAGGCGACGAAGACCGAACCTACTGGCTACACACCAAAAAGACCCTCGAAGCAGCTGAAGCAGCCATCAACCTCTATGCGCTCCCCTGTCCCATCATCTCCCACTCGCCCCTGGGGATCTGCGGCCTCACACTCTCAACTCTCGCCAACCTCAGCGCCTGTGCCTACATTCTGACAGGACCAGAATGGTACCGCACGCGCGACAGGATACGTCTCGGACTCGGGGGCCTAAAGACCTTCGGCGAAGTCTGGTCCCTCGCCCGCACGAACGAGAAGGAAACGAAAATGATTGCCAGGAGCGTATTCGCTATGCCGAGACCTGGGACGGCGACGATCGAGAATACGAGGAGCAACACTCCTGTTTTTGGGTATACGAGTGTGGTGCCGACGCCACCGATGAGTATGAGTATGATGACGCCGATGGATGTCGGATGGCAGGAGTTGAGTGAGATTGATTATTTCGGGACCTGGAATGGATTTTCGGGGCATCAGCAGGATATGAAAGGGATCTTGACTTAAATTTTGTGTGTTGATGTTTGATGAGAGACGAAAAGGTGCAAACTTAGCTGGGATAGCTTGGATTTAAAATATACACATGGATTGAGATGAGCTGGACACTACCATGCCGGCTTCTGGGAGATTGAATTGAAAGCTGGCTGGGTCTGCTTAGGCGTTTCTGGTACCGTGTTGGAGAAGTGCCATAGATAGTGATCAGAAATAGACTCAGCGAAGATAGTACTCTGCCAAAATATTCAACAAAAATATACACAAATGAATATACCACAAACAAACATAAAAAGACCGTTACGAATGTCAAAGCTAACAACAGGAACTCCCAAACGAAACGATGGGCAACCCAGATATAAGTACACCCCTCACGAAAATCCATTCGGTGTTCGGCGACCCAAAACCAATTCCTCCCACTCAGCATCATCATCCTCCCCGTCCGGCGTCTTCTATCCCCCACCACCTCTACCGTGCACTAAAGCCGAACCTCAGCATTCACAAATTTCCGTCTCTCTATTGGCTCGAACGAAGTCAAGAGCGTCAGCTCGGAGCTGACGCATACCCGAAGCCAGTACCCGCGGTCGAGATGAGGCTCTGGCGGAACGGTTGTGCGACGTGGTTTGTGAGGGATGGATTGTGATTTGTTGATGGGAGGGGTGAGGGTGACCCGAATGGGGTAATTGCCGGGGTGCGTATACTGTGTTGAGAGATGAGAGATTTGGAGGAGTGATGAATGGTGCGTCGGAGCGGAGGGTGATTACCAATGCCTTGTTTGGGAGTAATCATTAATAAAAAAGCATGGAAGATGTTATTTTTTGTTGGGGATTTGAAGAGTAAACATTATTTAGACAGGGTGACTATGATCGTAGAAAGAGAGAGCGAGGTTGAGACTTTGACCCCAAGTAGAAGTTTCGCCTGTGAGTAAAGCAATAGAATGAATGTGTAAACGTCGGTTCCTGGGTCTGACTGCGCACATTAAGTCCCGAGCGCGAACCCGAGCGCGGTACATACAGACATACCCCCGCACTATCTTATAATCTAAATCCTATAACTAGTGAAAAATTCGCGGGAATCTGGGGCGGTTGACGATATCTCAGCCAAGAGTAACTGCCGCACTCAAGCCCGTCCCAGCTCGGCACCGAAAAGACGCCGAATCACTACGGGATAGCAAGCACGATTTTGCCTCTAACTCGCATACTCTGCATAGCTTCAATAGCCTTTCTCCAAGCTTCTCTCTCATCAAAAATACCCTCTAGGACCTCAATCTCAACACGGGCTAGCTCGCCTCGCTCGGCAAGACTAGTGATTTGTCGTAGGTACTCGCTTTTCTCGACGAAGGATACACAAGCGTATCTTGGACCCCAGATATAGCCTTTGATGTAGCGGCTTACTTGGGCGGGATTGGTGAAGTAAGTAATTGGGCCGCCTAGGATACGAACGTCGGTTTTGTCGCCGACGATGCTGAGGTATGCGCCAAGGGGATGCAGGAGTTGTTGCTGTGAGCTTTTAGATGATGAACTAGCAGTTGAGATGACTGGGGAGAGGTACGTACGTAGATGGGTATTAGTTCGGTGCCGCCGACGCAGTCGACTATCAAGTCGTATTTGGTGCTGTCAAGGCTTGAGAGGAGTGTCTGAGACACATTTTGGGTTGTATAATCAATTATCGAGTCGGCGCCGAGAGTTTGCACGTATGAAGAGTTCTTTTCAGAACAGATGGCTGTGACATGACAGTCATAAACGATCTTGGCAACTATGAGATAGTAAGCTACCATTTAAGCAAGGCAGCCTATGTGTGTAGGAGGAACTTACGTTGAACCAGCCAAGATCCTGTACCACCAGATGCACCACGGATAATAACTTTCCTTTGAGAAGTGGAAGGTGCTGGAAGCCATTCGAGACAGGCGTATGCTGTTAATGCGACCAAGGGAATGGCTGCTGCTTGTTCATGGGTGAGACCGCTGGGTTTCTTGGCCACTGGATCCGTCGCTGGATTGACATTAATGTATTCACTGAACGTTGCCTGACCAAACTACTCTTTGTCAGTGACAATTGAAACCAATTGAGTGTACTGAAGTTCTTCTCAACTTACAATGTGAAAAAGTAGACCGAATATCTCATCCCCTTCGGCCCAACTGGTCACTTTCTCTCCAACTGCAACCACAGTTCCAGAGAAGTCCTTTCCCATTCCCTTATCTCCCGTAACAACACCTACTAGTCCCGATCTCCATAATTGAATATCACAAGGATTGATCGATGCTGCGTGGACTTTGACGAGAATCTCATTGCCTGGGAGAGGCAGGATGTCCTTCTCGACGATGGCTGGGTCTGAGCCTGGAAGACCTTCGAAGCGGAGGCATTTAGTGGCTTCTGGATATGTCATATTTCCTAAAAAATTATATCGTACATCAATTGGTCGTTCTGTGGCTCTTCTCTGGTGTTTTGTTTGGAAATGTTTTGACGAGGACGAGGTGGCTGGAATTCGCTTCCCTTCTTTCAAGCCCCCCTGTCCAATGGTGCCGTCATGAGCGGCCCGCCCAGCAAGCGAAACGCGGGATGATTTTCCACAGCCTCGCTTTGCCTCACATTCCAACATCCACCACCAACCCACAACAACAGCAGACATTTTCGCCTGTGAGATCTGGGAATACCCTCAGCCCTCAGTCATGGCATTTGCTATCGAAGTGCCTGGGGAGGCTGTGCCCCTTTCTCCACAGCAAGTCTACCTGGCCCTGCAATCTGCAGGGTCGTCGCAGCAGCTTAGTATTCAAACGGGCACCCAACAGCTCCAGGCCTGGGAGACACAACGAGGCTACTACTCTCTACTGCAGGTAAGACCACCCATTTAATTTTATATTGTTCCCAGGCTGATAGGCGTATCACAGGCAGTATATCTCGACAAGTCACTCCCTTCTGAGATTCGATATCTTGCTATTATCCAACTGAAGAACGGCATTGACAAGTACTGGCGAAAAACGGCGACAAGCGCGATCTCGGCAGAGGAAAAGGCACAGATACGTTCGAACTTGCTGGAGGGGGGTATTCGAGAGGCGGAGAATAATCTTGCTTTGCAGAATGCGCTGGTCGTTGCAAAGGTCGTTCGAATCGACTATCCTCAAGATTGGCCAGATGTTCTCACGAGCTTGATAAAGACCCTACGAAACGCAAGCCAGTCAGATCCTTTGCATCTGCGAAGGGGCCTCCTAATTTTGCTCCAAGTGGTGAAGGAGCTGTCTACAGCCCGACTTCGAACGTCTCAGACTCGACTTCAATCGGCGACACCAGAAATCGTTTTCTTATTGAGTGAAATATACACCGAGAAGGTTGGACTATGGACAGCGTTCCTGAACGGAACCGGTGAGGACGAGGGAGGGGCTATGGATGCTATGGAGAATAGCTTATATGCGATCAAGATCCTTAGACGGCTTTTGATTTCTGGTTATGAGTATCCGAATCATTCGACTGAGGTGCAACAACTCTGGGAACACTCCCAGATGCAATTCGGACAATTTCTCGACATGATCTCTCGCGAACCTCCCCTCATAGTATCCCCTGCCAAAGACTTGGTGGAAAAACACCTCGTCCAATTCTCAAAGCTGCATACCCAGATGTCTACTCAACATCCTGCTGCATTTGCTCTCCTCCCAAGCTCCATCGAGTTGGTTCAGGCATACTGGGGTCTCGTTGCAAAATTCGGGGAGTCTTATGGATCAGAGACCCAAGATTTCAGTGCCAAAGCATTACGGACAGATGAGCATATGAAGGAGCAGAGGCCGGTGATGGAAAAGCTCTGCTTAAAGGGATTGAATATCTTGAGAGCGTGTTGCAAAATGGTATTCAGCCCTTCCCAATCATTCAAATATCGTACTCCTGAGATCAAACAAGAGCAACAAGAAGGTGTTGCACTGATCAAATCCCGACTTCTCACCGATGAACTGGTCGGTCAAATGGCGAGCGTCATAGTGACCAAGTTCTTCGTGTTTCGCCAAGTTGATCTTGAAGCGTGGGAAGAAGACGAGGATGAATGGGAAATCAGAGAAGAGGGCGGTGGTGACACTTGGGAGTTTGAGGTTCGACCATGCTCTGAGAAGCTGTTCATGGATCTTGTCATCAATTTCAAACATCTCTTGGTGGAACCTCTGCTCTCGTTTTTCCAATCGGTTGCAGGAACGAGCCAAAGCACTGTAGTCACGAAGGATGCAGTCTATACTGCTATGGGCCTCTCTGCTCCGGTCGTCCACCAAAGTTTTGAGTTTGACTCTTTCTTGACATCAACTCTGGTCAACGATATACAACAGACCGGACCTGGGTACAAGGTTCTACGCCGAAGAATAGCGATCCTACTTGGCCAATGGATTACTATCAAGATTTCAGATGCCAATCGGCCGCTTGTCTACCAAATTTTCCAGCATCTCCTGAAGGCGGAGGATGAGACAAATGACCATGTTGTTCGAATCACTGCTGCTAGGCAATTCAAAGCTGTCGTCGATGACTTCAGCTTTGATGGAGAAAAATTCCTTCCATATGCACCTGATATCCTTGGCAGATGTATGACACTGATTCAAGAGGTCGAGAATACAGAGACCAAAATGGCTATTCTTGACACAATTAGAATGATTGCTGTTCGAATGGAAAGCAACATATCTCCATTTGCTGACCAGATTGTGTCCATGCTCCCAGGTCTTTGGGAAGCTTCAGGCGAAGAACACTTGTTAAAGCAGGCAATTCTCACTCTCATGTCTACCCTGGTGACGGCTATGAAGGAGGGAGCTCAGCGATATCACTCAATGATACTGCCTCTGATTCAGCGCGCTGTAGAACCTGGATCTGAGATGCAAGTCTACCTAATGGAAGAAGCGCTTGACCTCTGGGTTGTCATTCTGGCCCAGACGCCATCTCCTGCCACACCTGATGTGCTCGCCTTGGCTGATTCGGCATTTCCACTGCTTGAGATCGGGTCAGACAATTTACGGAGCGTTCTCAACATCATCGATGCATACATCATCTTAGCACCAGAGGCAATGCTCGGCGACCAGGCAAGACTGCGGATCCTAGCACATATGACCAATCTGCTGGGCGTGACGAAGAGAGAATTGGCCGGTCTTGTCACAACTATTGTGGAGAACATGACCCGAGCCGCCGAGAAACTGGGAGGTGCCAACGGAGTAGTTCAGATCGCTAGAGACCTCCACGAGTGCGGCTACACGGAACAAATATTTGCAGGTCTTCGTGACGCCTGGGAGGCTCATCAGACTACCGGACCTAGTCGCAAATACCCGAAGCTTGATGATGTAGTGGAGACAGACTACTTCACCATCCTTGCTCGAATTGCTCTGGCTGACCCTTCTGTGTTCATCACCATCTTGAGCTCAGTTGGGAATGCGAATGAGGTTTGGGAATGGCTCAGTACAGAATGGTTCCGCCACTTCGACAGCATGGCCAACATTGACCGACAAAAGCTTTCCTGCTTAGCCCTTACCCGTCTCCTCGAACTTCCACCTCCAATGACTCCAGTCATCCTCTTGCGCCTACAAGACTACTTCGCTATGTGGACATCAGTCATTTCGGAGATGATCGGTGGTCGCGACGATGGCGGAGACAACTTGATATGGCTGACTTCAGAAGGCAGCGAATACGAAGGACCAGAAGACGTGCGTCGTCGACTTCATAGTGCTGAAGATCCAGTGCACACCATTCATACATTTGAGTTTGTGAAGGAGAGATTAGGCAGTGTGGTTGCCGTCTGTGGTGGAGATGAAGCATTTCAGCGAGACTGGGTTGTTAATGTCGATAAAGATGTGTTGGCTGGTTTCCAGAATCTCGGGATGACGGATACTAGCCAGCCTTTTTGGCGACGTCAAGATTAGATTTTATTTTTACCGAAGAATAGATACCCGTTGCATTATTGAGGTGTTTTCATTTCATAATTTACCCACGACCAAATAGCCGTCGTTGCGTAGTGCTCGCCTTAGTACCTCTCTGCCGTGGAGCAACGACAATGCCAACCAGCACCTCGGTTTCAAGGGCTGGCTGGAAACTTCGTAGCAGAGCTCGAGAACCATTGATCTACCAGTCGTATCAGGTATGTTTCCCTGTCTGGAGATTGTTGAGATGTGCCCTGGGTGTGGAGTTTGCACTATATTCTATATTCGTACCCTGATTTATTTCCGTACTTCTACCCTGGTACCATCTTCCTCGTACGGATGGGTAGTTCCCAGCCTTGTTTCCCTGGATTGGATGATGGCTTTGATGTCAAGACTGCGTAACCAAAGGCGAAGAGAAGTTTGTTAGAGCATGTGGCTGTGGGTGCTATGGAGAACCTAAAGAATCTGGAGGAGATTCGTGAGAATGAGGAAGTGGAGATCAAGATTGTAAGGTTGGATTGGGTTTTTTGTTTACTCGAAGTTACCAAACTAGCGAGCCCCTATTTGAGGCGCGATTGAGATAGATGGTTTGTTCAAATTCTGAGAACGTCTCAGGGGAAGAGTTTCTTCCTTGTATCTTGTATGATAATTCTAGAGAAAATAGAAGTTTGTTCTTGAGGTACGACTATGTTCCTGTGAAGGTATTACATGTCAAGGAATGCGGAAGAATGGTCGTCGTCAAAGTTCCACCTACCAAGCATCAGCCTCAAGAGACTTTCCATCGACCTAAAATCACCAGACAATCACAGATTACTGTGTCCCTCAACTCCATGTCCTAAATCTATCTAGTAGCTACCATACGAAATTGCCGTGCAACAACTTTCACTTCATCGCTCTGGAGGCTTTTCTCATAACCGTTGCCGGTTAAGTATGCGAATTAAGGACACACACACACAGAGCTTAAGAACCATTCATTTCTTTCGTCCTTTCGCACAGCTAGTCGCCTAGGAAAAGGAGGCTTTTCTACGGTGTTTCCAGGCCGATTATGCGGAGTCCAAATGCCTGATTACACAATCAACCCATACGGAGTTCACGTCCGTAACTTCGGTATCCCACAATCCCCGCTTCAAGGCATTCCAGTGGTGAGTCTGGCCTATCACACATCGTACAGTCGTGTTCTACCCCGCCTCCACGTCCCGACCCAACGACCCGGATTTCAAACTCCATATTTCATTTCGGGATGTGGGGACGGTAGTATCTTCGTGTCTACAATGAAATAAATATATGCAGTTAGATATCGCGGGTTCTTCTTCTTTTAATCTTGAAAATAAAAGAATTTGGTGAAATTAGATGGACACTTTTCTACTTGGCTTGTTGTGTTGATGCAGACGTCATTGAGAGGCTTGGTTTCTATTCCACAATTCGGAATTCCCCCATTTTCACTCCTCGAACATAACGTTACGCAACTCAACTCAACCACGGAACTCGGATCAATCCGTCACTTTGCAATAACCCTTCTTTATCATCACTCGAAGTCAATAAACAAGTTAAACCTAAAGTCAAACCTAAAATCAACTTCTCTCTACTCACCGATTCACCAACACCCACCATGTCGTCCCAACCACCAACCTACCCCCTCTTAATCAACAACAAATCTCATTCCACATCGACTTCATTTCCAGTCTCCTCACCAGCCACAGGAGAAATTCTACACAACTTCTCCTCCGCCTCAACTTCCGACATCGACGCCGCTCTCCAAGCAGCTCAAGCCTCCTTCCCAGCATGGAAACGTCTCCCACCCCCCAAGAAGCGGGACATATTCCTCCGCGCATCCGACCTCCTAACCGCAAGAACAGACCAACTGAAGAACACGATGGTTCAAGAAACCGGCGCCGCAGCAGCATGGGCAGACTTCAACATCGAACTGACCGCCGACATGCTCCGCGATGTCGCCGGACGGATTTCCAGCATCCAAGGCTCAATCCCAACTACGTCAGCTGAGGGCGTATCCGCTCTCGTTCTCAAAGAACCATTCGGTGTAGCTCTCGCGATAGCACCTTGGAACGCTCCTTACATCCTAGGCATGCGCTCTATGTTGTTCCCTCTAGCGGCTGGAAACGCCGTGATTCTCAAAGCCCCAGAATCGAGTCCCCTCTGCTCGTACCATCTAGTCCAAGCGCTGCACGACGCAGGTCTCCCGGTTGGGGTGCTGAATCTCGTGGCGCATCGAGTTCAGGATGCGGCGAGCATCACGCGGTATTTGATTGAGAGTCCAGTGATCAAGAAGATCAATTTCACGGGCTCGACGGGTGTGGGTCGGATTATTGGTGAACTCGCGGGCAGGAATCTCAAGCCTGTTCTGCTGGAGCTGGGAGGGAAAGCACCGGCTATTGTGTGTGATGACGCGGATCTGGAACTTGCGGCTAAGGAGTGTGCTGTGGGTGCTTTCTTGCACGCTGGGCAGATCTGTATGAGTACGGAGCGGATTATCGTGTTTGAGAAAGTGCTGGCGGAATTTGAAGTTGCGTTTAAGAAAGCTGTTGCTGACTTCGTGCCGGAGGGAGGAGCGAAACCTGTGTTGGTTAATGCGGGGGGTGTGCAGAAGAATAAGAAGTTGTTGGAGGATGCTGTTGAGAAAGGAGCCAGAATTCTACATGGCGATCCGAAGGCTGGTGAAGGAGCTTCGATGATGCCTGTTGTGGTTGTTGGAACGAAGAAAGAGATGGATTTGTATTACACGGAGAGTTTTGGACCGACAGTCAGTGTGATGGTTGTGCAGAATGAAGAGGAGGCTTTGGAATTGGCGAATGATACAGAATATGGACTTAGTGCTGCAGTATTCACAAAGGATTTAGGGAGAGCGTTGAGAATTGCGAGAGGGATTGAGAGTGGTGCAGTACATGTCAATGGGATGACTGTACATGATGAAACTGCGTTACCCCATGGTGGTAAGTTTGTTTTCCCCCAACCTGAGACAGCAATTATTTCAAGAATCAGTTACTGACTTGCTCCTTACAGGTGTGAAATCGAGTGGCTACGGCCGGTTTGGCGCAAGTGGCCTCGATGAATGGGTTCGTACGAAAACAGTTACCTTCAAGGACTAAGTCACATTTTTTTCAATTTCCCATCAACATACCACAATAAATATCAAAACCAACAGATAATCATTCCTTCTTAAAACCAAATTCGAAAGGGAACAGAGAGTGTGAAGCCAGCCCCAATCATATCAGACACCCGCGCTTCCCGACCTTGGAAATAGCTGTTCACGAGAGGCAAGCAAAGCGAAAAGTCATCGTGAATAGAATTGTACGTGAAAACAGACCCGGCATTTAAGTGGACTAAGAGACTTTTCTAAGCAGATAAGTAGATCCTTGCATCAATTCTGTAACCCAGGGTGGAAGCTCGGCACACCAGGCAGACAGCCGGGTTGATCGACTGTCCAAGGCTTAGGGAATTCAAAGCTACGCTCACGCCACAACCTTATGCTGCGGTCGTACTCTGCCTCTCTAGTGCTAAGCTTAGATAGTTTAGTTTTAGACAGTGCTAAAGTCATTAACAGTTCTCATCCAGTGGGTGCCTAGGTAGGCATTTTGGGAGTGTCCTAATGTTGAAGATCTTGAGAAATTCCGCACAGCTCTCGCACGAGAAACTGAACAAGATGCTTTGACGGAGTTATTTATTTCTTTAAACTACCATTAATTATTTATAACCAATTACATTACTGACGTAAATATGTAAACAAACAATTAAAAACATTCCCACTCACATCC